>PVKA01023436.1:0-35726 GCA_004027165.1 Ctenomys sociabilis
TGTGTGTGTGTGTGTGTGTGTGTGTGTGTGTGTAAGAGACAGAGAGAGAGAGAGAGAGTCTCACTATGGAGTTAAGCTGACCTTGAGCTTGCTGTGTTACCCAGGCTGGCCTCAAACTCACAGCAATCCTCCTGCCTCATCCTGCAGGGGCTGGACATATAGGCATGCACCACATCTGGCTTCTTGTTGGCCATTTATAGACCTTCTCTTTTTTTTGAGACAGGGCCTTGTAGTCTAGGTTAGTGTTCAACTTGTGCTCCTCCTACTTTGTCCTCCTGAATGCTTGGATTCCCAGCATACACTATGATGCCTAGCTCTTTTAAAATGTGTTTACTTGGGCTGGGGAGATGGCTGGGCCAGGGAGATGGCTTAGTGGAATAAGTGCTTCCCTGGCAAGCACAAAAGCATGAGTTCAATCCCCATTTCCACCAAAAAATTTTAAAAATGTGTTTACTTAGGGGGCTTGGGGTATAGCTCAACAGCACAGCACCTGCCTGGCAAGTATGAGGTCCTCAGTTCAAATCCCAGGTCCAAAAATAGTTTATTCAAATGCTTTGCCCATTTTTTATTTAACTTAGTTTTATTGTTGAGTTATATATGATCTTTATATATTCTAATTCAAGTCACTTATCAAGTATGTGATCGGCACATATTTTCTCCCATTGTGTGAGTCTTCTCACTTTTTTTCTTTTTTTGTTTTTAGAGCCAGGATGTCACTGTGTTTCTCAGCCCAGCTTTGAACTCCTCAGTGTAAGCAAGGCGCCTGTCTCAGCCTTCAAAGTAGCTAGGATTACAGGAGTGCAAATGTCCTTGACAGTGTCATATTTTTAAAGGATTTTACTGTATTACAAATTATAAAATAAAAAAGGGTCAAGCAACATATATATCAGAAGTCCCCCCCAGACTCCCAGTATTTGCCAGCTTTGCCCATCTCTGTTCAGAATGAACAGAGGACTGTCTTTGCTCAGTCTGAAGCTCAGGATCTCAGCGATGACTTAAAATCAAATTTGTTCTGCCAAATCCAAGACCCTGAATTTATCTGAATTGTAGAAACCTGCTTTTGTCACCCTTCCACCAAAATACCTCCCATCCAGATCAACAACAGCTTTAATTGCTGATTCAACTCTCAGATTCTACTGCTTCCTCAGAGGGACACCAGGAATTTCAAATATCACACATTTGCCAACATGACCATATTTTTCACATTCTTCCTGGGTTTCAATTTCTAAGTCTTCATCGACTTCTCCTGCACCAGCCACGTTCCTCAGTAAGACATTTTAGTAAAACATTTACATATTTCTGTTCATGGATTTGAATCCAACTTCTTTGACGCATCTTGAGACTGGTCCTTCTCCATGGCAGCCCCTAGAGTGATCTTGTGGCCCTGGCCTTTCCAGAAGCCATACCTGAGAAAGCTCTTACACGTTCCTGTGCTGCCCATGTTCACAAGGATGGAGAGCTGGGCCCGGTTGGAGATCTTGACCTATCCTCTTCCTTGCATACTGGGGAGGAATAGCAGCTTTGGAAGACTGTGATCAAGGTCTTGAGTCCTCTTCATAAGGAAATTCTCAGGGTAACTCTGTCTTTCTCTACAAAAGAAGTAATAAAAAAGTGATAAACCAACATATATACCGGAAGTCCGCTCAGGCTCCTAGTATTCACCAGCTTTGCCCATCTCCGTTCAGAATGAACAGAGGACTGTCTTCGCTCCGTCTGAAGCTCATTTAAGGATCCCAGCGATGACTTCTCTTCCAGACAAGTGTTGCAATAGCAGCTCCTCTCATACATCTTTTCTCCTCTCCTACTCATAATCTTCATCTGTATCAGAATCTGGATCTGGTTGCCTTGAAAACCCCTATCTTCATGTTTGTCTTTATGCCTCTCCCTTTCTTCTATCTCTCCAGCTCCTGCTGTCTCTGCTGTGCCTCTCTTTGGCGCTTCCCTACTTTCTCATAGTAATTAGGAAATACAGTGTTGTATTCATCCCCTAAAAGACTAAGAACTTCTGCAGAAAATCCACTGGAAACAGGGATCTTTCCGGCCTGCTGCAAAATGTGGTGGTGTGTCTACGATCCGCCGGTCATCCGCAGGGCTGTCATCTGCAGGGCTGCCTCGCTCTAAGTCAGCGAGTGGAGCAAGGCCAACACTTTGCTTTGTCCTTTGGCTCTTTGCCGAAGTGAACTCCGCCTTCTTCACCTGAAGCTGAGACTGCAGAAACTTCAAGTTCTGGGTCGGCCTCCTGTTTTGGAGCCACTGGTTTCCACTCCCAGGTCATCATACAGGGACATCTTTTTGGTTTTACCCACAGGCCACGGCGGAGGGAATGCAGAGCCCGGCTGCTCTCAGCTGAAAGCCATAGACCGCGGGAGTGGGCGGAGGCGCCCAAGGAGAGCGCCAGCAGTGCCATTTGAAGCATAAACATTTTTACATTTGATAAAATCCAGCTATCTACTTTTTTATTTTGTTACTTGTTCTTTGAGAATCATATTCGTGGAAAGTATTTGCTTAATCCAAGTTTGGAGGATTTTCCCTTATGCTTTCTTCTAAGAATTTTATAGTTCTGTTGCATTTAGGGTTTTGACCCATTTCAAGTTGGTTTTTGCCTATGGCTTGAGTGACGTAAGGGGTCCCACTTCATTCTCTAGCATATAGATATCCTGCTGTCCTAACATCATTTGTTGGAGAGACTATTGCCCTACGAGTTGATGGACACCCTCATTGAAAAATCAGTGTATCATGGATATGTGGATTTTTTTCTGGATTGTGAATTCTATTCCATTGATCTGGAGGATTACCTTTATGCAAATAGCACACACACTATCTTAATTACTTTTGCTTGTAACATATTTTGAAGTCAGGAAGTGGGAGTCCTTCAAACATCACTTCTTTTCAAGATTGTTTTGGCTATTGTCAACACCTTGAGTTTCATGTGAATTTGAAGATTAGAAATGTGTCAATTGCTACAAAGAAAGTTGTTACCAGGTATTGTGCTGAAAAAATATTAACTTTAGTGGTAGATATTATTGTGTTGTTCTTACTATTTTATGCAAAAGTGAGGCTCAAATGTCATTTCCCCAAGTGGTGAAACTGAACTTGCAGGAGTTGCTAGATGTTAGTGCCTATGCCTCGCATTTTCCTTTCTATGTAAAGCTCAATTTCCTCCTCCATCTCTGCTCTGCTTTCCAGATTTCAGCTCCCAGCATTTGTTTCTTTCTGGCTGTCTTTCTTTTTTATGTATTCAGTACAAGGTATACACGGTCTCACTATACAGATCGGACTTGTAGTGATCCTTCCTGATTTTCAGCCTCCCAAGTACTGGGGTTAACAGGTGTGCTGGCGCCTCGGGTGTACTTGCACCAAGCCCAGTCTCAATTGCCTCTCAGCACCCCCCAGGGGCAAGGGCAGCATGGCAGGCCAGGGATCAAATCCCCAGGCCTTGGGCCCCTGCATCTGCCTAAGCAGGCGCTTTAATGATTCATTGAGATATCTGGCCGGCCCACGGCTGCCACCATTTCTAATCTGCATTACTAAAGCATCTTCTGAAGTCACTCTGCCCTCACTCTGGTCTGTAAATCTCCTCCAATCTGAAGACAGAAAATCACTCTAAAACCTGAACCTGGTTTTCCCTGCTCCTTTTGAAAAGCACTTCAGTTATTATTCATGACCTTCAAGGTAGAGTTGAAACTGGCAACCAGATAAGGCCAATTGGTCGGGCGCCCCCCCCCTTCTCAACAACACCACCAAGCCTTGCTTTCAAGAATGCTCCAGAAACTGTAGCCCCAGAGTTCAGTGGGCACTTCCATCAGTCCCCACACTGGCACACATGGCAGTGCCCAGGATGCCCTACTCTCCCAACTCTTTGAAGATTTGTCTCAAATACCACTTCTCTTTTGATGAGACTGATGATGGTGGTGATGACAATGGAGCTTGCTGTCCAGAAGGACTTGCCACCTCGGTCTCCCAGAGTGCTGGGATTACAGAGCTGTGTGTTACCAAGCCCAACTTCTTTGTCTTCTTAAAGACTATGTACTGATTTTTTTACTAGCTATTTCACCCTTCTTATGCTTAAAGTTTATTATGTCTTTTCCTACTTACTGGGATTCAACCTATTTGGGTCTTTTTACTTAAAGTAGATTGTTTATAGAAACATATAATTGGGTCTTGAAGTCTGTTTGAGACAAAACTATGTAATCCAGGCTGATCTCACTTGTGGCAATCCTCCTGCTTCAGCCTCTTAAGTGTGTTGGTTACAGGTGTGTGCCACCATGCTTAGCTTGAATATCTATCTGATAATCTCTGACTTTTAAGTAGAATTCTGGTTGTTTTTATTTAACATGCTTATTGATAGAGTTAATTTAAGCCTAGAATTTTACTATTTGTTTTGTCTCTCCTATTTTTTTTTAATTTCCTTTCTTTGATTAACTGAAAATGTTTTAAAATTCCATTTTAACTTCTCCATTGATTTTTATGGCTATACCTCTTTGCCTTGGTGTTTAGTGATTGCTTTAGATTATAGTACACATCCTAGCACACTTCTTACAGTGTGGTAAGAGTTTATATTGTACTTCACATAAAATCTAGAAAGTTTATTATGACATAGGTCCATTTACCTGCCCTCTTCACTATATTATAATTTTCATAATTATTAGGCCTACTCACATTATTAACTCCATAATACAGTACAGTATTGTAAATTTTAGTTTAAGCAATCACTTGTATTTTAAAGAAATTAAGGCCTGCCATGCTGGCCCCACCCCTGGGGCAAGCTGCGACAGTAATTGAGACTGGGCATGGTGGCACACGGGCCTGTAATCCCAGCATTTGGGAGGCTGTAAACAGGTGGATCACCATGAGTTTGATAGTAGTGAGATCCTGAGCACCCTGTAGACCCTTCCCTTAAAATAAAATAAAATAAAATAAAATAAAAAATAAAGCTGGGCCTGGTGGCGCATGCCTGTAATCCCAGTACTCGGGAGGCTGAGACAGGAGGATTGTTGTGAGTTCGAGACCAGCCTGAGCTACAAAGTGAGCTTAAGGACAGCCTGAACTGCATAGTGAGACCCTGTCTCAAAAAGACAAAAAAATAAATAAATAAATAAATAAATAAAAATAAAAAATAAAATGAAACTAAGAAGACAAAAATAATCTCATGTTTTGCCACACATTGGCCATTCGCAGAGATGTGCATTCTATTGTGTAGATCTGACTTTCCACTTGGTTCTAGTTCCTGTCAGCTTGGAGAACTTCCTTTAATATTTCTCGTAATGTAGATTTGCTGTGGACAAGTTGCTTACTTTTTTAAAAAATCTAAAAATATTTTTATTACAAGTTTATCCCTAAGGGATATATTGACTTGACATAGAACCTTGAGTTGACAATTTTCCTCCCAGTACTCAAAAGATGTTGTCCCACTGCTCCTGCGCCACTTTATTTTTGCTTAAAAGTCTCAGAACCATTCAGATACCTGCGTACAAATGCCATTTTCTTTGGCCACATTCACGATCCTATTTTATTTGCTTTCAGCAGTTGGACTCTGTTATCCCAGGAAATCTTGCCACAGTTGCTGATGTCTTTCAAATCCAATTTAGGAATTGCATGCACTTTCTGAATCGATACCTTTATCAACTTCCTACACACACCATCTAGCCCATTTTTTCTCTCCTTTTCTAGAACTAAGACTCTGATGAGGTATGTGTATGTTAAACGTTCAGGTATTGTCTAACAGGACCCCAATGGACCACTAATTTATTCCAGGTTTTTTAAAATATGTGCATGTTCCTTCAAATGGACAAAGGCTATTGAATTATCATTAATTTCACTGAATTATTCTTCTCTCATCTCTTTTCTGTTCTTAAGCCCATCCAGTGAATTATTTCTGATATTAAAATTTTCATTTCTAGAATTACCATTTTATCCTTTTTTTATAGCTTCTTTTCTGCTGAAGCTGCATTCTTTTATTGTGCCCAACATATTCCCTTATGTTTCTGAGCATAATTATAATAGCTACTTTAAAATCTTTGCCTACTAATTCCAGTGTCTGAATCATTCTGAAGTTGGTCCTCATTAACTACACTTTCCCTTAGGGTTTCTTGTTTGGTTTCATTTTGGTTTTGGCAGTGTCAGGGATAGAACTCAGGACCTTGCGCTTGCCAGACAGGCACTTACACTGCTGATCTATCTCCCTGGCTCTGTACGTTCCCTTAGAACAGGTCAAGTTTTCTTGTTTATTCATACATCAGGGAATCTTGGGCTCTGGGTTCTATGTTCCTCTGAAGAACATCAATTTAGTTTTTAGCTCATAGCTAACTTGACTGAACTCAACTGTAAACTCTATCTCTCCTGTGGCAGGTGGCAGCTCACATTTAAATTCATTTCTTTTTTTTTTTTTCAATTGAGAAACAAATATCAATGAGATAGTTTCCAAGCTGATTAATAAATTCATTTCTTTTAACATTAGCTGAGTGCTTGGTGTCTGACCCAAGCACATGCAGTTTTACAGGTGAAGGAGAGATTTTGTTGGAGTTTATGTACAGAATTGGGTTTGGGCTATCTTTTATAGATCTCTTTCTTCACCTTTCAATGAGTATAGTGGTCCAGAACTATATCTTTTGGTCCATCATGCCAACAATTTTGTAATTTTTTTCTACTGGAATTTGAGCAGCCTTGTCTCGTTCAAACTGAGACCCACACACAGGCAAAGTGTATTTAAAAACAAGCAAAGTCACTCTTGTGATGTCCTCTTTTACCAAATGTCAACTCCACTGAACACCTGCCCCCTTCTGTGTTCTTCAATACCTTCAGGTAGTTGATATTTTAGATTCTGTCTAGAGGTTTTTGTTTTGTGCACTGGGGATTTAACCCAAGGCTTTGGCACTGAGCTCTATACTTGGCTCTCATGAAGTCATGTTTTAATTTGAGACAGACCCTCATGAAGCATCCAGGCTCTCTTGAGTTTGTGATCCTTCTGCCTCAGTCTCCCAGAGTGCTGGGGTTATAGGTGCACAGCCACGCAGCACCGCGATCAGCTTGCCCCAAGTTTATGTTGGATATATCCTTGGGTTTTTGATGATTGATTATTCTAAAGGAGTCTCTGAGGGAAAAAATAGATAAGAATCTTTGACCTAGTTGTTCAAGGGATTTAATAAGTAATTTTCTGACTCCTCATATTTTCCTACCCCCCTTTTTCGCCTCATTCCCATGCCCTTCATCCCCTTCCTCGTTCTCCTCCTCCTGCCAGTGGATTATCTTACTTACTCTTCACAATACTCTTCTGATAATCTGGCTGTATCATCCCCATCTAAGGATGAGGAGACAGAAAAAAGAGGTTAAGCCTCTTTCCAGAGTCACTGCGCATCATAGGCATTTGTCCCAGCTGCTGCCTCCGCCACCATTTGCCTCCTCAGCCTGATTATGAGAAATGGCTCATCACGAAGCCATGTGTCAGGATCAAGGTGGTAGCTGGAGGGAGAAGGTGGAAGGAATCATTTGTCACTTTGAACTTGACCAGGTCCTCGTTAGTCATCGAGTCAGCGGCTTAGCCCAGTTGGGCATAACCAACAGAAACCACTCCAATTAAAGAGGAAATAAATGTCGTAGAGGATGTGAGAGAGCTGGCGGCATCCCCAAGAAGGGCAGGAGTTCCAGTCTGGAGGCTGCAGGGTCAGTCACAGTGGCCACACCTGCCCAATCTTGGCCATCTCTTGGCCGCCTTCACCAGTTGTCTGCTCCTACACAACTCCTGCTCATGCCTCAGGCTTTCACTTTCTGCCCCTTCTGGGCAGAAAGGCTGGGACCCTTATGGAGGGACAAGTCCAGGCACTGAAAGAGGAATCAAATGGTTCTAAGCAACCAAAGAATTTGGCCAACCCAATGTGCGCGTGCCATGTCAAGGGGCTGTTGGGCCAATCTCATGTGATCTGCTAGTAGTCTTACAATTTTTCTCCCAGAAAAACAGGACTAGAGGAGCCCCACATTATGCTGATGGACTGGAAGCGTCCTTCCGTTAGAGACATGCTGAACTCTGGAAGCAGACGGTTTATAGAAGCATGACTCATGCTGGTTTTTATTTAACCGTTAGTGCACCTTGCCTCAGATAAAAATGACTGTGTTTGGAATGTAAAGTAGATTTTCTAAGCAATTATTTTTAAAGCTATACTTGTCGAAGCCCGATTGTTCAGTGTTGCCTCCACCTCTAGGCCAAGGAGACAAGGCCCTACAGCAGCAGCTCCTTAGATCCCAGGGCGCTGTGCTGAGATGGAGCTGTGGAGGCGTTGTCCAGCCAACAGGGAGTGTCTGGGCAGCTTCAAGGGTTATGTGTTTTTCTAAATGACCTTTGGAATTTTGACTGAAAGTGGTAGAAACAGGATCAATTGGAAAAGTAGGATGGGCCAACCTTGCCCCATCCACAGTTCCTAAGCTGCTAAGTCAATATAAGCAGGAAACTCAATTCCACGCTGGGGGAAGGGGGTTCATGACCGACTGGTTTATAGATTTTCTTGAGGCCACCGATGAGAATAATAAAGCTCTGTGTAGGATTTTATGGTCCATTTGGTTGTGCTCAACTGTGTAAAAACTAAACTAATCCCCTTCTCATTTTTCTAAGGCTAGTGTTTTAAGGAACATACAACAATCATATGCTTTGGAATTTGAGGGGCAGTCACAATTCATTATTATCTAATTCTTTTATGTATTTTAATGTGCAAAAAAAATTCCTGTCTCCCTTGCTTGTGTGCTTTTTCTGAGCTATTCTGGGTATAGACAAGCACTTAAGTAGACCCTCCCCCTGATTTTTTGCACAAATAGAACATGTCATAACACATTTTGTGCATTGTGTATATGTACACATGGATCACGTGCCATGTAATCTCTCCACACGTTCTGTAGATTTTCTTTTGGCTTTCATATTCTTTTCATACCAATTTGGAGATTTTTTTTTTTCCAGACAGGGTCTTCCTGTGTAGTTCTTGCTGGTCTTAAACTCACTGTGTAACCAGGCTGGCTTTGAACTTAAGGCAATCCTCCTGCCTCAGCCTCTTGAGTGCTGGGAGTACAAGCAAACACCACCATGCCTGGTCAGAGGTTATTTATATATAAAAAACTTTTTATTCTTTAAAATGAAAATGACTTATTAAATGTAGCATTAAATGTGACTTTGTGTCTATAACTGCATATGATTTTTATACGGGAAAACAGATCAGGATAAAAAAAAATCCATTCTTAAAGCATGTTTTCAGGTCCACGGATACATATGTGTACATAATAGATATGAGTGATGAATGAACATATAAGGTGTCGTTCCATATTCTTCCTCCTTTTATCAAAACCACAGAAGATTATTAATGACCATCTCATGGTTATTCAATTAACCACAAGACTGTCTGTTAATCGACATTCAGTTGTTTCTATTCACTTGCAATAATAAAGTGTTATAGTCAATATCGCTGTTTGTAATTCTTTATGTATATATAGGATAAAAGGATAATAAGACTTTAAAATCAATTGATAGGGTGCTGGGGAGATAGCTTGGCAGTCTAAGCGCCTGCCTGGCAAGCACAAGGACCTGGGTTTGATCCCCCATACTGCGTGCTGTGCCAGTCCTGATTTTGGCCCTACCCATGTTAGTACACACATTAAAAAATATTTTCATCTTGATTTGTCCAACTGCTATAGTTTTGTACATACTCATCTTTAAAAAAAAAAAAACTCATTCTACATTATCACTTTTTTTTTTTTTTTTTTTTTTTTTTTTGGTTTCTAGGTTTTTAAATTGGGACCTTTTATTTTCCCGGCAAAGGTTTTTTTTTTTGTAGTAAGCTATCTTTCTCTTCCCCCCCATTTCCCTCTTTTTTTTTTTTTTTTTTTTTTTTTTTTTTTTTTTTTGGTGGTACCAGGGATTGAACTCAGGACCTTATACTTGCCAGGCAAGTGCTTATTCTACTGAGCTAAGCTATCTTCCCTGATCCCCACATTATCACTCTTTTTTTGTTGTTATTTTTTGCAGAACTGGAGATTGAACTCAGGCCCTTGCACTTGCCAAGGAAATGCTTATTCCACTGAGCCATCTCCCCAGCACCCATTATTTGTGGAATAAATTCAGATGAGTAAAAATATTTTGTAGTTTATAAAACTATAAAATTAAGATGACTTAAGTGTTGGTGTAGCTTATAAAACTATAAAAGTAATAAATGCATACTCTTTTTTAAAAAAAAATCTACTGTACTTAAGTATATACATTACAAAGTTGGCTGGCACGATAGTTCAGTGGACTAAGCACCTGCTTAGTCAAGAGCAGGGACCAGGGTTCGACCCCCAGGCACACTGAATAGGCCGCTGAGTCAGGCATGGTAGTACATACCTGTAATCCCAGCACTGGGGATGCTGAAAGCAGGAGGATCACTCTGAGTCTGAGCTGTGTAGGGAGAACCTGTACCAAATACATTCTTGCAAAGACAGAAAGCCTCTTAGCAGTTCAGTGTCCAGCCATTGTAACCTCTTTCTATAAGCCTCCACAAAAGCAGAACTTCGTGTCAGTTAGGAATTCATTCTGCATGTCAAGACTGGTATCATTAGAGGGATGTGGTGATGCAGGCCTGTAATCCCAGCACTCAGGAGGTTGAGGCATGAGGATCGCTGTGAGCTTGAAGCCAGCCTAAGCTACAAAGTGAGCTTAAGTGCAGCTTGAACTGCATAGTGAGACCTTTTCTTAAAAAAAAGAAAAGAAAAATTAACCTTTGCAATCTGAAGTTTTGTTTTGTGTTGTTTTTGTGACCAAACCCAGGGGCACTCTATTACTGAGCTACAGCTACAGTTACAGCCTTTTTAATGTTTTTTTTAAAGTGTCTTACTAAGTTGTCCAGGCTTGAATTTGTGTGATCCTCCAGCCTCAGCCTCCCAGGTAGCTGGATTGTTGCCTTGCACCATCATTCCTGGCTTGAATCTGGTTTTTCAGTCTGTAAGTTAGCAGTGTTCATCGCAGACCGTAGCAGAACCTGCTAACGGCTTCCTTGGAGAAAAACAGCCCTGATGGTTGTGCTTGAACAGATGCGGCGTTTGGAATTATAGCTAGTACCCCACCGTGCGCAGCCCATTTCTCTCCTGGCTGCAGTGCCTGCACTTGGGGAACCCTTGTCACACACTGTAAGGGGCTCAGACTTGGGGAAGCTGAGTATAATCACAAAGTCACAGGACTAGAATCGGGGCCACCAGCACCTAACCTCAGCAGCACTTAAAATCGCTTACTTGAACTTTTCACAAAATTTAGCTTATTTTGTTTAGGATTACTTTAAGATGAACCTTGGGGTGGAAATCCTTGGAATCAGCTGGGAAAAGGAGCAGAGTGGTGGGGGCTTAGGGGCAGGAGGGGTTGCAGCAGTGGGGTCCTGGCAGCCTACTTGAGTCAGGCCCATTTTCCAGGGCGGGTGGGGGCATTTCCCTAGCCAGTCACTTCTGGAGCACCCTCCCAGCAGCACCCTGCAGACAGAGGCTGCTCTGGAGCTCTGAAGGGAGGGGTGCTTCAGGGTCCTCCACAGGGGGCCTCCACTCACCAGGACTTGTGTCCTGCCTGGATTCTCCCAGAGAAAGAGGCCCCTTTCCCTCCCAACAAAGGCACAATTTGCTCAGCCAAGCCCTTGGGGGCCTCATTTGCTTAAGGGGGGACCTCTTTGGAGTTGGCCCAGAAGAATGGTGCAGACTCTTCAGGCCCTGGCAGTCTTGCCTGGACCTGCTTCAGGAGACTCCAGATTAGTCTTCCCTGGGGGGGGCCCCTGACCCACCAGGTTGGGTCTTCTCCAGCCTCCTTCAGAGCCATCCCCAAGCAGCCCTCCTAGGCTTGGGAACGTACTGAGTTCCAGGAGGGTGGCTGGGTCACAGTTTTCTTCAATAGAATCCATTCTGTGTTCATTCAACAAATATTTGAGGCTCTCCCCTACGCCAAGGCCTGTTCTAGCTCTGGAAATATGCAGAACAGGACGGACAAGGTCCCTGCCTTTGTGGAGCTGGCATTCTAGTGGGGGAAGCCAGATAAGGAACAAGTGAAAGAAGTAAACAAGACCATTTTTCTGAGCGTGCTAAGAGGAAAATAAAATGCACAATGGTCTCGGGAGTGGTGGGGGATGGGCAGTTAGTGTGTAGCTCGCACCTGAGAGGAAAGTTTCAGGAAAGGTGATACTCAAATGACAGGAAGGAAGGAGTTGTGCCAACCTGGGAAGACCCTTCCAGGCAGCAGAAGAGCTAATTGCAGCCCCAGAGGCTGGGAGATGCTCTGCAGTGGAGAGCCAGGGAAAGGAGGAGGGTGAGGAGCCACAGGGCTGATTTCCACAGGGCCTGTGACTGGATGAGTCTCTTAGGGTTCCTTCCACATTCATGGGGTGGCCATCCAAGGGCTGAAGTAGACAGTAGCAAGATCTGAAGGTGCTATAGACACTTCAGAATTCTCCACTGAAAGACTTGGGTACAAGGAGGCAGAAAGACCAGAGGCTGTGCAGGGTTTTGGGGCAGCCCATGGGGAATGAAAGCAAGGTAGAAGGGGAGATGGAGAGGAGAGACGACTTGGGGATTCAGGTTCGGGGTTCTTGCTCGCTGCCATGTCCTCCTGCAGAAGCAAGGACCACTCTGGACACTTGTAATTCCAGGAAGGCTACGAGTTCTAGCCCAACTGAGGCGATTTAGGGAGACTGTCTCAAAATAAGAAATAAAAAGGTCTGTGATTGTGCAGTAGCCCAACACAAAAACCCTGGATTCAGTCCTCAGTACTGCAATGAGGAGGGGAAGGGGCACCAGACAAGGCGGGGTCACTGGCAGCTACTGCTCTCCTGCAGCCCTGAGTGAAGGCTGGACACCAGGTCCTGCCAGCCCTGCTTCTTGTATACCCAGCTCCCTGTCAGACCCGGGCCCAAGGCCCACAGTTGAGGGCCTCACACCCACCTCCTCTGGAGCTCCCTCCCCTTAAGCCAAGGAATTTCCTGCTCAAACAGCCCCAGGCTAGCTACCTGGGTCCAGGAGCTCTTTAGCAGGTAGCAGCCTGTGTGCACCTCCAAAGGCAGATGGGGGCAATTTTAAGGGGCACAGGCAGCATTTGAGCCCTTCGCTGATCATTTATATTTGCCTAAGAATCTAAGGTACCTACAAGAGGGATGGGACAGGGAATGGGAAGAAAGGGCGAGTGACTGGTTATCCCCAACAGTGCTGTGTTTCAGAGTCGAATTCTAAATTTAAATCTGGCGTTTAGGACATTCTGAAGGTCTATTTGTTAAGATAAGAAGACAGAACATATTTTATCTAACAGTTTCTTAGTTTGATTGGTAACTTTTAATATTCAAACAGATGGGGTGGGAGCTGCACACAGCACACCGCCCATGCCCACAACCTGTTTCCCACATGCTGGATGCAGAGCTCTGTCATCCACCCTAGGAGTTTTCCACCAAAACAGAATAAAAATCTTTTGCTAAAAAAAGTTAACATAGTGGAATTTTCTAACCTTTTGATTCCATTTTTTGCCCCCAGGATCTTTGGTATCTGCCACTCCTGGTCTGCTATCTGCTGTAAGCAAATTAATAGGCTGAGCAGTGAAAGGGCTGTGCACAGATTACAGTAGAAGGACATTTAGAGACAGCTGTAAAGGGCCAATCCTTAGGAACAGAACAGTGAGCTTTTTTATAGACCTGAGTACACACAGCTGTGCTGTCCACACTCTACAGGTATCTCTCCTAACACTAACAGCTGAATGATTTGTAACTCACAGTGATGGAATTAAAAATGCTTTAGAATGCTCTGCAGAAAGAACCATGACTGCTAGGTCTGTTGATCTAAACCACACCAAGTAAATAAAACATTCATATTTTTACATTATAGAGAATTGTCTTTAGGTTTCTGATTCAACCCATGTCAAAGGCTGATGACCCCGAGGATCCCAGGTTTAATATACCACACAGAACTGTGTTGAAGGGAGTTCTTTAATATTCAGAGCTTCTGGACAAGAGTAGAACCTCAAAAATGTACTTCTAAAGAGGCAGGGGAAAGGTCTGCACTAATATTGTTTAGACAAGATATCATGTCTGCATCTTGTCCTCTAAGTAACTACTATGAAGACAACAATATGCAATGTATTAATCATTGTAACTATCCCAATACCCTGTTTTGAAACTGTTTCGTTGCTATTTTATCTTTTTTCTCATTAAATGAAAAATTCTTTTTAAAAAAATCAAGCGATACACAAATTATGCAGCTTGAGAGAGAGAGAGAGACAGAGAGAGAGAGAGAAAGAAGGGCCAACCAGATAGCTTAGCCGATTAAAGCACTTGCTTAGACAGTCACAGGGACAGGGTTTGATTCCCAGCCTGCTTGCTGGGCTGACTCTGCCCTGGGGTATGCTAAATACATTGAGAGAGAGAGAGAGAGAGAGAGAGAGAGAGAGAGAGAGAGAGAGAGAGAGAGAGAGAAGCATAATACAGCAGGCTCATATTTATCAAGCAAGCATCAAGAGCATACTTGGAACTGACTTTGGCACCTATATTCTCCCTAACCATTCCCACAGCCCTACAATGAATTATTAAGCTGGGCATGGTGGCCCATGCCTGTAATCCCAGCACTTGATAGACTGAGGCAGGAGGATTGTTGTGAGCTAGAGACCAGCCTGAGCTACAAAGTGAGCTTAAGGCAGCCTGAACTGCATAGTGAGACCCTGTCTCAAAAAGATAAATAAATAAATAAATACAACAAATTATTGCCCTTAGTTTATAGAAAAGAAAATAGAGACTCACAAAAGACCAATAAGTTACCCAAGGTCACCTAGCTAGTAAGTGATGAAGTAGGTGTTTAAATGGGGTTGAGTCCCCCCATAATACTAGGACTCTTAGAGAAATAGGGTATGTCACTCAATGGGTTAGAAGGGCTTTTCCAAGCGCTGTTTGTTGATAAGAAACCCTTGGATTTTGGTTGATTGGCCATTGGGTACTTCTTACACTTGTCCTGTTGATACCTAAAGCATAAAAATACATTTACATAAAGTTCAATCCTGAATACATTTATAATTAAAAATAGCTAAT
Source organism: Ctenomys sociabilis (assembly GCA_004027165.1). NCBI lineage: Eukaryota > Metazoa > Chordata > Mammalia > Rodentia > Ctenomyidae > Ctenomys > Ctenomys sociabilis. The sequence continues at coordinate 15,042 of PVKA01023436.1, forward strand.
AGTTTAAATTTTTTTGGTCTAAGTTTTAAAGTTTGAGACTATGTTGTTGAGTCATTGAAATGGTATATATAAATTGTTTTTTTTTTTCATTACTGAGTATTGAACCCAGGGCTTTTGCACTGAACTATATCCTCAGCCTTTTTATATTTTTTATTTTTAAACCAGGTCTTGCTAAGTCCCAGAGTTGCCCTCTACTTTGAACTTGTGATGATCCTGCCTCAGCCTCCCAGAATGCAGGGATTATAAGCATACCCCACCATACCCAGCTCACATTAGACATCCATATCAGATATTTCTCTAAGCAGAGCTCAGCTGTGCCTGGAAATTGTAGCTCTGTTTTCTATTTTTAGGTTTGTTTGTTTTTTTTAAATCTTATTGATCTTGCTTTGGAGTGACCAATCTTACCTCCATACCCTAGATTGTTACAGTTACGTCGGAAGGATTAGTTCCATTTTTGCTATGCAGAATGTGATAGATTTTCAAATGTATATACTGTCTCTTTTGTGCATTGTTAGAACAAAAATTTTAAAAGTCCCTAGGGCTGTTTGTCTTCTCAAAATGGTTAGCATTGGAAATATCTCTAGAACCAGGCCTCATCCTGGAACATTCAAAAATCAGGACCACCTGGTAAGTGGACCCCCTCTTGCCCAGCAGGACAACAAAGCTCCCCTGCTGAACACTGAAGGACACCTACTTGTGAGAGAAGGCTTTTTCCTTCACTGGGAATGGCCTTGGCCATCAACCCAACCCTGTCTGAGGATCAGCCTTATCTCAGCCCCTCCCCAGCTGGCCCCAAACTCCAGTCAAACATCTTGGCCTTTGTTACCAGAGACGCCAGGTACTTGCAGTCTCTCCACCTTTGCACCTGCTGTTCCTTCTCCTAGAAAGTCCTGCCTTCCTTATCCTTCTGGCAAATTCCTACTTACCCTTCAGGGCACTGCTCCAAGGTTCACTCCTGCATGAATCCCTATCTCACCCCATTTTATGCTGCTCCTGCTGCCCCAGTGGAATGCCAAAGACGGGATGGTGTAAACCATAGGCATTTGCTTTCTACAGCTTTCAAGACTGCAAGTCTGAGGTTTAGGTGCCATTGTACAATATGGTGGGGTTCTGGTGGGGTCTCCCTGCCTGGCAGAAGACTATCTTCCCTCTCTGCGAGATCATATGGACTTACTCTGGTGGAGGGGGTTGAATCCAGGGCTTTCACACTGAGCTACATCCCCAGCCCTTTTTATTTGGAAAGACAGTAGATAAGTTGCTAAATTGCCCAGGCTGGACTTGGAATTGCACCTCTCCTATTTCATCTTCCCAGCATACCAATATGTTCCTTGTAAGGCCACCAATCCTACCTGATTAGGGCTCCACCCTCAGGTTTCACTTAACTTTATCCTCCTAAAGCTTTATCTCCAAATATTAAACTGGGGAGGGGGGTTGACCTTTGGAGGAATACAATTCAATCCATGGCACCTTACCAGAAAACACTGGTGGCTGCCTCCTCCAGAGCCTTATATTCACCAGGGTAGGATGTCTCTTTACCATAGTGCATCCATCCCTTTATTTGCTTGTTGCTTGCTTGAGACAGGGTTTCCATGTGTAGTTCAGACTGGCCTTGAATTCACTATATAGTTCAGACTGGCCTCGAAATACCAGCAATCCTCCTTCCTCATCCTCCACAGTTCTGTCTCCCTGCTACATTCTGACCCCCAAAGGGCACGGGCCACTTCTCCACTATCTCAGGGCACTCTGCATCTTGCACAGGTGGGCCTGGGAAAATCCTATTTCTGCTCCAGGAAGGCTTACAGCCCTTGAGGAGGGGCCCCATGCCCTGCCTCTCTCACCCCACACGCTTATCAGTCCCTTCCTTATTGGGGGAGGCCTTATTCTCACACTGGGATTCCTTCCAGTGCTAAAACAAGTTCCTCTCCCTGCACAGGCAAGGGCAACTGTGGATGAAGAAAAAGTGTCACGGTCCTCCCTGTATCTCTGCTGCAAGTACAGGACTTCAGGAGTGAATCGGCATGAAAAAGCCAAACCTTGAAAACTTCCTGCCGACTTCCCTCCAGCCCTCTCTCTGCAGGTGCAAGGTGTGTTAATGGCCCAGCAGCGATCTTCAGCTCACATCACATTATTTATTTAATGTATATGCTTTTCTTCCCTTTGCCCAAATGCATCAAGTTAGAATATCTTGTTTATGAGCTCTGGATCCAAGATGAAGCAGTTGGGTCATTAATCATGGGGAATATGTTGAATAGGAACTTGATTAAAGCACAGGATGCGTTAGTTCCCCAGACGAAGTCGTTCTCTGTGTGACCGCAGTGGAAGCTTGGGCCTCTGGGCGGTGTTTTTAGCTGTGCCTCTTTTAGGACCCCAGGGAGGGCTTGCGAGGCAGCCCGAGGATCCCCAGCACCAGGGGGTTGGGAGGTGCGGGGCAGCGGGCCTCGGCTCGGCTCCAGAAGCCCCAGGGGCTGAGCCAGGCGGCAGCTGGAGAGACCCGAGGGCAGGCGACCCCACCTGCCCCGCACCGAGCCTCGCTGGGGGGCGACAGCCCCGCGGCAGTGACGGAGGCGGCTCACGCGCTGGGGGCCCGAGGGGTCTGGGGACTCGAGCCCTGCGAGCCACGTGGCGGGGTTTCCCGGGGGGCGCTCGGAGCCCCGGGCCCCAGCTCCCTCGACGCCCCAGCTCTGCCCCCCCCCCCCCCCGGTGCCAGCGGGCGCCAAGGCCGAGGCCGGGGGACCCCGCCGCGGGACCCGAGTGCTGAAGCCGGTCCTCGCGTCTCCGCGCCCGCCCTCTTTCCGGCGCTCGCCGAGCGCGCGGAGCGGCCCATCTTACGGGAGACTACCTGCCCATCCCTCAAGAAACCTCGGCTGCTGCTCGGGCGCGTAAGGGCCCGGCCTCGCGCACCTGGACAGCCCTCGCGCCCGGGCCCGGGGAAGTCATTGAAAAGAAAGTTCTCCGGAGCGGCTGGACCTGCTCCGTCGGCCGGGAGCCCGGGCCGCGGCCGCCGCGGTACTACTCTGCAGGGTCCTAGTGCCCCGCGCTCCCGGGCCAGCACGACCCTGCTGGGCTCAGAGGCAGGACGGCAGAGAGGAGCTTCAGAGTGACATCTGTGGGGCCGCGCGGAGACCAAATAGCAGTTCCCGCGTCTCCGCGCTCTGGGTCTCTCCGCTCGGCGGTGTGCGACGGCCTGCGCGTCGGAAGCTGTCTTCACCGCCCCGGTGAAGAACAGGCTTGGTTCTCAGGACCTAGACTTGTCTTCCACCGAGCCCTTGCGCGGCCTTTGGGTGCTCCGGGCTCCCCGGCAGTTAACTGGAAGTGGGTGGTTTGGGGAGGATCGTGGGGTGAACGCCACCGACCACGTGTGCACCGGGTGACAGCCTGTCGGGGTGGGGCCGGGCACGGCCTCCGGGGTTCCGCTCCCGCGCTGGAGGCAGCCGGCTTGCGCCACCACTTCTCTGAGCCCCTCGCCACTCACCGCCCTTCCGAGAGGCGGGCGCTAAGACCCGGCAGGCGCCTCACTGCCCTCGCCCGTGGTCGGGGAGCAGCTTGGACGCCAGGGGGCGATGGCGACCCGGTATAAAAGCGGGGCTCGCGCGGGCCTGGCCATTCGCGACCCGGAGCTGCGCGGGCGCGAGCGAGCAGGGCTACCGGGCGGGCGGCGGACGCGGCGGCGCCCCGCGCAGGCTGGAGGCCGCCGAGGCTCGCCATGCCAGGAGCGCTCTAGCTGTCCCATGGAGCCGGCCGACTTCTACGAGGCGGAGCCGCGGCCCCCGATGAGCAGCCACCTCCAGAGCCCCCCACACGCGCCCAGCAGCGCCGTCTTCGGCTTTTCCCGGGGCGCGGGCCCTGCGCAGCCCCCCGCTCTACCTGCAGCCCCAGAGCCGCTGGGCGGCATCTGCGAACACGAGACGTCCATCGACATCAGCGCCTACATCGACCCGGCCGCCTTCAACGACGAGTTCCTGGCAGACCTGTTCCAGCACAGCCGGCAGCAGGAGAAGGCCAAGGCGGCCGCGGGCCCCGCGGGAGCGGGCGGCGACTTTGACTACCCGGGAGCCCCGGCGGGGCCGGGCGGCGCCGTCATGTCCGCGGGTGCGCACGGGCCCCCGCCCGGGTACGGCTGCGCGGCGGGCGGCTACCTGGACGGCAGGCTGGAGCCGCTGTACGAGCGCGTCGCGGTGCCCGCGCTGCGGCCGCTGGTGATCAAGCAGGAGCCCCGCGAAGAGGACGAGGCGAAGCAGCTGGCGCTGGCCGGCCTCTTCCCCTACCAGGCGCCCCCGCCGCCGCCGCCGCCGCACGCCCACCCGCCGCCCGCGCACCTGGCAGCCCCGCACCTGCAGTTCCAGATTGCGCACTGCGGCCAGACCACCATGCACCTGCAGCCCGGCCACCCCACGCCACCGCCCACGCCCGTGCCCAGCCCGCACTCGGCGCCCGCGCTCAGCGCCGCCGGCCTGCCCGGCCCGGGTGGCGCACTCAAGGGGCTGTCGTCCGCGCACCCTGACCTCCGCACGGGCGCGGGAAAGGCCAAGAAGTCGGTGGACAAAAACAGCAACGAGTACCGGGTGAGGCGCGAGCGCAACAACATCGCGGTGCGCAAGAGCCGTGACAAGGCGAAGCAGCGCAACGTGGAGACGCAGCAGAAGGTGCTGGAGCTGACCAGTGACAATGACCGCCTGCGTAAGCGGGTGGAACAGCTGAGCCGCGAACTGGACACGCTGCGGGACATCTTCCGCCAGCTCCCGGAGAGCTCCTTGGTCAAGGCCATGAGCAACTGCGCGTGAGGCACGCGGTGGCGGACCGCCCTAGGCCGGCCCTTGGCGGGGACCCGGGGAGTGGTTTCGGGTCGTCGGATCTCAAGCCTGCCGGGCCCTGTGAGCCAGAACTAAGACAAATTCCCGTGCCGCCTGAAAACCTGGCCTGCTCTGCGTGTCCTTTCCCTTTCTCTGAGCCGAACTCGGTGCGTTTAAGATGAGGGAATGAGACCGTGGTTTCTCCCTGAGACGGAAAACTCTTGGGGCCCGAGCTCTAGTGTTAAGGAATAACCTTGTGCCTTGGAAATGCAAGCTTGCTCTGATTCCTACCGAGTAGGGGGAGCGAACACGTGCCTTGATATTTTATTTGGAGGGTTCCTGCTCTGAGGCTGCTGGAAGCCTCCAGGAGAGAAGGTGGGGTGTTGGCCCATGGGGAAGCTGAGATCCTAACCATCCAGCCCCAACCGCACCTCTGTCTGTGTCTGCTCACAGAAGGGAGGAATTTAAAAAGTTGGGCCTTCAAACTTAAGGTTTTCCCCCTCGTTCTACACAGAGGTGTCAGGTCCTGAAATTTCTTGTTTCTTGCTCCTCCACCCCCACCCCATGTCTGCCTACAACAGGCTGGTGGTGGTCTTGGGTTAGCACTCACCAGGTGACTAGCTGGAGATTCCCACCCCCAGTCCCACCGGAAGGCTAGGTCCTGAGTTAATCCTAAGGCCTTGTGTTCTTGGGGGGTGGTAGGCTGGTGGAAAAGGTAACCTGGAGATGTGATCTTGGGGTGGGAGGGTAGAGGAATACTGGGACCATCAGCCCTGTCTGTACTGTATGTCGCCAGCATTGCCGTACAAACATGAAGCACAATCAGTCCATCCCAGAGGGACCAGAGTTATGACAAGCTTTCCAAATATTTTGCTTTATCAGCCGATATCAACACTTGTATCTGGCCTCTGTGTCCCAGCAGTGCCTTGTGCAATGTCAGTGTGCACGTCTATGCTAAACCACCATTTTATTTGGTTTTTGTTTTGTTTTGGTTTTGCTCAGATACTTGCCAAAATGAGACTCTCCATCAGCGGCTGGGGGAAGGGACAGAGCCTCTCTTTCCTTTTGGTTTTGGGGTTGTTTTTGCTCCCCTCTGGGAGGAACCAAAGAGGTCAGATGGGCTTCCCATTCCCCCTAGGCTTTCCCTGTCCTGGGCTGTGGGCCTCCTGGGCCTTTGCTCCCTCTGGCTGGGGCTGCCCGCAGGCTTGTCCCCCAAGAGGTCCTGGCTCTGGGTCTGGAAGGAAGCGCCCTCCAGCCAGTGTGCATGCACCGCTGGGATGGGAGCACGAAGGACTGCTTTGTTGTCTTCTTTCTGGGAGAGCATAGAGTTTCGTTTTATGTATTATATCTATAATATAAACATATCGAAGTGAATTTTGGTGTCTTTTTAAACCTAAAAAGAAGCTACTTCCAAGGTTTTCTGTAGGCCAGGTCACATTTGTAAACAATCACAGCATTTTCTCTGGCTGAGATCCTGATGAGTTAGCACCTCTTTAACTCCTCTTTATGTTGAGGGGGGGTGACTTCCCCCAGCTAAAACAAATAACGGAAGGAGGATGAGGCTCCAGGCTGAGACTCTAGAGCCTGAAGAAAGAGTCCTGTGAAGACAGGAGTGGTGTTGGGGGTGTCTTAGAGAGGTGCAGGAGGCTGAGGTTATGGTATGGCCTCGGAAAAGAGGGCCCCAAAGAAGGCAGGCTCACCCAGCAGTTCTAGGCTCAGGGACCCTGTAGCCAGACTTCCAAATCTCTGGGCTCCAGCTCTATGTGTGCAGCCTGGCTCACACTTGCCTTAGCTCTAGCCCTCTGTCAGGACCCTGAGAGGCAGGAAGTGGCCTCAAGGGTTGGACCCTCCACCCTTCCCCACTTGCTCTCAGTTTCCGTGCCATGTGACTTCAGCCTATCCCAGTGATACCTCAAAGGGCATCGGTAGGCTGAGCCCCCCCCCATTTCATCCTCCACATCTGTCCTGCCCAGCCGTCCCTGAATGGAGACTCCAGCCTGACTGACCCCTTGCTGCACACTGCTGGCCCTGTACCAAGCAGGAGGACAAGACCTGACAATCACCCCATGAGGACAGGCACCCCAGTACCTCTTCAGCAGCAGTGACAGCAACCCAGGTGCCCCTCACCGCTGTCTCAGTCCAGGAGTCCCAGGAAGCATTTGCTTAGGAGGCTGCTAGTGCTTTCAGTATCTTCCCCTCTCCAAGAGTAAAAGGTTAAACATGACTTTTCTTTTGACAAGAAGGCCGGGACATTTTTGAAAAATTACACATTCTTTTACATTCTGAAAACTTTAGCTTTACCTACCTGCACAGATCATTCCTCTCCGCCCCCTCACCTCGGTCCTGTGCTTTGCCGCGCCTCACCCATGGCTGCCCTTGGCAGAAAGACCACGAGCTCAGTGAGGAGGCGGCGGCCCGCCCTGCCACCCTGGGAACCGAGGAGGCATAGCCCCACCACCTGCCTAGAGGCTGGGGCAGGCCCCGGCTTGCTAGGCCCCAGCAAACCCTCTCTGAGTTCAGTGCTAATTCCAGTTTTTCTTGTTTGGAGGGGCTGATCCCTGGCTTCCTCCTTTGCCCCCAGAACAGATCCCAGGATGTACAAGGGAGGAGCGACCCTCTTGCTCTCCCTTCTTCCTCTCCCTCCTGTTGGGCCATCCCTCCAAGGGCTTCCTCTTTCAAAGCTGGCAGCTTTCCAAAGGGTGTCCCTGCTGTTTGCACCATGAGGTCCGGGATGGGCTGTGCTGGGCACAAGATGGAACCAATCACATCAGGCCCCAGGAAAGAGATGTGAAGAAGAAGCCTCCAGAGGAACTAAAAGAAGACAGTGTGTGCTGCTTTGAGGGAGTGCCAAGCCCTCCTGAAAGCAAGGTGAACACGGGATGAACATATCCAGTGCATGTTCTGTTGCCTGCCATAGGTGACCCCAAGAACAGCTCTGTGGACATGCCCTGCTTCCTGCAGGGCTCCCCTCAGTTCCCCTCCTAACTTTAGCTTTCATGAAGACTCACTCCAATAAGCCCTGACACTGAATACACCCTAAGTATTTATTGGGTACCCACTGTATTTCAGGGTCCATGCCAAGGATGGAAGCACTTGCTGGGAACAAGCAGTCTGTTCCTGCTGTTGAGGAGCCCACAGCCCCAAGCTATGGTGTCAGAGTGACAAGTGCAGTGGGGGAGGGAGTATCAGGTATCCTAGGGGCAGTGACTTTGATGGAGCACTTAGTGAGGGCAGTGCCACCCACAGTGCCAAAATGCCTGGATGCTTCTGTCAACTGCAGGGACCTGCCACCTTCCCTGGACCACCCTTAAGCCCTGTGTCCTTTGCTGTTCAAAAGAGCCAGCCTTGAAGACAGGAGTGAGAACAGAAAGGGAGGGAGAGGCAGCTGCCTCCTGATGGCTTAGTGCTGTCACAGATGTCATCCTTATCTCTTGGATCTCCTGGGAATTTGTGAACATGGGGTTTGGCCCCAACACCTGTGATGAGCCTCTGGGACGTCTAGGAGTGTCTGCCCCTCCCAGGTCTACCGCCCCCTCCTTCCTAGGCAGAAACCTGCCAGGCTTCCTCCAAGACCTGCTGATTTCACAAGAGAGAAGGGGGCCCCTCATAGTAAAGGTCAAGGGGAAGCAGAAGCCCTGACTTTACTTAGCTCAGAGGCCTCTCCCTTCAGGACCCAGAGGCCTTGTGCAGATACTGGGCAGAGTCCTCCACTGGACGATGTCATTATCTCAGCTTTTTCTTTCCTATGCTGATGCGCAGAGGACACCTTTTCTCTTCTCTTTAAATAAATCAGCCATGTGTGATGGCACACGCCAATAATCCCAGAACTCTGGGAGGATGAAGCAGGAGAATCTCAAGTTTAAGCTGGGCAATTTGGAGGGTAGGATGATCTTTGTCTCAAAAAAGAAAAAAATTAAAAACTCAGGCTGTAGCTCAGCACAGAGGCCCTGCATTCAATATCCAATGCTAAAAAAACAAACAAACAAAAAACCACCCTCAATCACCTTCAAAAGAATCACTTTCCTGATTCTATAAGAATATTGCTTTCTCTCTCGTCATCCCTACCTCTCCCCCTCCTTCATATCCCTCTCTGTGGATGGAGCATTTGACGTAAGCGGAGACATAGGAAAGATACCAATTCACTATCAAAGCATCCTAGCCCCATCCCAGAGCAATTAAAAATCCAGATGGAATCTCTGGGAAAACGGCATTAATAACACGAACAATCTGTGCAGGCCGGCAGGAGCCCAGGAGCCTCAGGGAGGGGTGGGGCTTGTGGAGGGGAGGAAGGCTGGGGTGCTGAAGTATGAGCTCAAAGCAACATCTCAGCCATGTGGTGGCCAGCCAGGGATGGGGCCAGTGCAAGGGTACTCTAGGCCTGGCCACAGCTGAGCTGTCCCCTCTGGCCCTTGCAAGGCCCACTGTGCACCCTGGATCCTGGTGACTGCAGAAAGAGTCAGACAAATGTGGAACCCATTACTCAGACAGCCGCAGCCTCGGCCAGCCCCATTCTGGCACCCGAGAGCTTTGCTTCTCTTCACTTTTGTTTTTATTTATTATTTTTCTAGCTTTCTGGCCCCACCCACTAGAAGCAGACCTCCCTGGGTATATGGCTTCCAAGGACAGCTTTTCTCTTTATTTGCTGTGCCCACAATCCATTGCCAGGGCTTGACAATAGAAGACGGTGTTGCCCCCTCCACCCTGGGACCTGAGCCAAGGGAGCTCCCCTTAGAATGTGAAGCAGAAGACACTTTGGGCAAGACCAGCTGAGCTCTTGAGAGAGCCGGACCCACTTGCCCACACTACCCTGGCTGCCTGTCAGACCACAGCACACTTGTGTTGCTCTGAAGCTAGTTTAGGTTGAGTGAACAAGCTAGGGACTCCTTTCCTATTAGTAGACCTGGCTCTGGAGACACAACCAAGGTGGATTTAAAGAAGGTGAATGACAAATTCAAGCCCAGCTGGGGCAATTTAGCAAGACCCTATCTCAAAATTAAAAAATAAAAAAATTTAAAGGGCTGGGGATGAGCTTAGTGTGAAGGTCCTAGGTTCAATAACCAGTGTTGTAAAGAGAAAAAAAAAAAAAAAAAAAAAAAAGGTGTCTGATCACCATCAAGTTGGAATGGGAATTTTCTCATTTAAGAAAAGTCTTCTGTGATTGTCCTATGCCCAGAGATCCATTTCCTGACCTTCATCTTTACTGTCTCCTGAACTTTATCCTTCCCCCTTATCTTCCCTGGAAGTTCTTCTCTCCAAGGTCATCACAAGCCCCTAGAACTCATCTGAGGTCCTTTCTGCCTTGCCTGGGTTCCTGTTGAACTTGGTTGTGACAGAGGTCCTCTGCATAGCCCAGGAGAGGTTTTTGATACATGTGTTTGATTGTGTGAATCTCACTTCAATTCATCTCTCCTTTACTAAGTACCCTGGTCCTATCCTCTCCATTCAAGAATTCACTGGATTGGCCCAAGTTCTACCAGGAAGAACCCTAAAGGATCAAGTATAAGTATTGTTGGATGTACCAAAAGATACCAGAAAGAAGCCCCTTAGATGAGTCATTGCTTCTACAACATTGCTATTAAAGTGCAAGAATGCTAAGCAAGGTGGGCTTTGCAATCCTCGATAACCCTGCAATGCCTACCTGGCCTTACAACCAGAGTCAACCAGACCCCAGTGGAATGATTGTGCTCTGCAGAAACATGAGACAGGGAGGAAGTGGAATTTCCAGAAGAGAGGACAGCGGAGCTGCCAGAGTTGCACAAAGGTCAGGGGCTGCCAAGACCATAGTGTTGTTATTTTACAAGGTATTTCAAGTCTCTGTGTCTTCCTTTTATTTCCACTCTGTGATGACTGGCAAGGTCCTTGTGGAGGGATAATGCTCTGGGTACAGGAACACTATTGGACTAATGTGGTAGCCTAGAGCCAGGGTAGAATCACCCCTGGACCCAGACAGAGCTTAAAGACAACCATCACAGCCTGTCCCAAGGCCCCTCTTGGATCTGAAGATACTTCTGTGACTTGGCAAGCTACAGCACGCAGCCTTTCACTGCAAATGAAGCCTCTGTTCCCTTAGCAACCATTGTCCCTTCACTGTTCCAGCCACAGAGGCCTCAGAGAGCCCTAGCCCATGCCCTGCCTCCTCTGAAGCCATCCAGAACCCTCTCTGGGTGCCCCCAAGAACAGTGTGCCCTCTTGCTGATCAGGAAATGTGGCTGATTTATGGCAGCTTTTCCCCGGGCACAGGTTGGGCAATGGTCTTTGCTGGAAGTGGCAGTTCATGTGCTTGTCCAAAGAGCAAGAGGTAAAGGGGTGCCAGAGATGGGGTGCCTGTTCCCCAGGGAGCCACCGTGACCTTCACCGTCAGGTTAGAACCCGTCTGAAGTAGCCTCCTTGAGTGATTTACAATTTGCAAACACGTTTTATTTGATTCCTGAGTTTTGCTAGAGCAATTACAGTGACTAAGCATGAAAAATCACTCCCAGCACAGTGTCTCCTAGCTATTAGGAAATGTGTTTGCTTCACTCTTTTGCATGGTGCGGCAACATTTTAAAAATAGACTCATTCACTGTACTTGGAGGCAATTTGTTCCAAATTTTCCCACTAATTTGATTTTAATCTGATATTTAAAATTTGTGTGACCACATTCCCACTGATTTATAGGGAATAAGCCCTACCTGGCACAGGTTTAATTGGCCTTAACCCAGGAGTCCACAGGACAAAGAATTTATACCAGAACAATTTGAAGGCACTCTGGTCTCTAATGCTTTAAATACAGGCTAACAGCATGGCAAATGCCGATGCCTCAGGGCAGGACAGTGAATGGGAAGCTGGGCTCTTGCACACAGTAGGCCTTCTGTTCTTGCACACAGTAGGCCTTCTGTCCTCCACTGAGGCAACAAATGAAGCCAAGACTCCCTGACCCAGAGCTTGCCTGATATTAATTCTGATTGTCTATTTTGTTTTTGGTTTTTTGGGTTTTTTTTTTTTCAGGACCAGGGATTGAACTCAGGACCCTGTACTTGCCAAGCAGGCACTTATTCTACTAAACTATCTCTCTGGCCCATTGATATTGATTCTGAAAGGAGCTCTGTAAAAAAAGCAATTTGCTCCCAGGCAACAAATAAAAGTCTCCTCTTCCTCCTAACTTATCCTGGAGATGCCCATGGACCATAGAGCTCTGGCATTGAACTGAATTTTGTCTTTGATTCTTGCTGACTGGGTTGCCTTCACCAACTCTCTCAATTTCTCTGAACTGCAGTTTCCGTTCATGCAAAATATATGCAAAACCAGTACCACACCTCCAAGTTGTGAAAGGTAAACAGGCAAAGCCTGTGAGACACTTGGCCCAAGCTAACCATTCCTATGTGTTGGGGCAGAAGTCAGAGTGGGAGGGGGTGGGTACATCTCTGTCCCTGGAAAAATGCCAGTGGAAGGACATAGTCATTGAATAATTTAGAGCCAAATCCTTGTACTCAGATGCCTAAGGAGTTGTAGTCGTGTTAACCTTGCTTACCTTTTTCTTTTACCCCCAAAGAATACCTTTCATTTGCTTAGAAAGCACTTCCTGAGCAACCCCTGGGAACACAATTCTCTTGCTAGTGACTTGAAGGCTGAGCACAGAGGTCAGAGCCTCTACTGCTCTCAGTGGACCAGACATGGATGTCCTACATGTTGACAGAAGTATCTTCGTAAAGTTGTAGAATTCGGGTGGTGACTCATGGGAGTGAAAGCCTCCTTATGTCCGGATGGAGCTGCTGGTCTTAGAGGCTCTTGCTAACTCCTGTTTGGAACGCTGTACCTCAGCAAGGGGTCAGTCTTGGCTTCTCTTTATTGGTGGGAGGGGAACAGGAGGAACATGATGAGTGCTGCACGTTGGGGGCCTCTCCTGTTCTTTGTTCCTCAGTTCCTTACTGTATCAACTCAGTGGTTGTCTGATTAGCTTGTTCCCATTTGTCGAATCTACCTCTGGCCCAGGAGATGAGGAGGGCTGGCTTCTGCCTAATGGGAGAGCTTAGCAGGCCAGGCCTCAGACACCAGCAGAAATACCTGGGGTCTTGGAGTCATGGGAGAGGAAACAAAGGCAGGTCTCACACAAGCTTCCCCAGTCTACAGCTGCCAACTGAAAGAATTCTGAAAACCTATCTGGCTCTTTTCTCCTTTGCTGCCAGGAATACCACCATGAAAGTCATTCTTGTTAGTGAGCAGACTCCTCAGGCAAGGGAGAAAGGCAGCTCTTGGGCTTCACCTTGATGCTCAGTCACAGAAAGCTGAGCCCAGGGAAGACAGGAGGCCTGATAGCTCCAGCTCTCCACACTCACGTCAGCCACGCTTGGTTCTGAACAGCACAGAGGGCAGGCAGGCCTGGCTGTGGACAAGTCCCAGGGTGGCCCTTGGAAGAGTGGCATATGTGGGTGCTGGCACTGGGACAGAAGCATGCCACATAGAGATGAACATGGGACTGCTTCTGAGGGTTGATTTGGAGTCCACACCCATGAGGGCTGAAGTGTCCTCCCAGGAGCAATTCCCAAGCCCACCAAGGCCCCATCCTCTCTGCGCGAGGAGCAATCTCATCTGGAAGAGGTGGAGGCATGTGAGTCATGGGCCAGGCCCCTGAGCGGAGGGGAGGTGGGGATGATGGCTCTGAGCCTGAAATGTGTCAGAGGCAAGATGAGCGTCTTGAGGGACGCGAAGTTTATGTAATTATGTGGGACAGTGCTGTCTAGGTGTGAGCCACACTAGAAAGGAGAACAGCTCACTTCAAGTCTTCTGCCTCCCTGGGCCTCACCAGGCTCACCACAAGCTCTGCTGTTCACCAAAGAGCCTGGTATCCTAAGAGAGAACTCAGCCTGGTCCCTTGAGATCCAGAGCCACAGCTTAGAAGAGACCCTGTCACATTAAGACCAGAAATAAGACCAGGCCTTGACTCAGGACTGGACCAGCCCATAGGCTCCTAGTGTTGACACCCATGGAGTGGCTTAGCCCTTGCCATTCCCAAATCCACTCACAGGAGTGAAATGCCCCTGTTTCCCTAATATTCCCACAATTGACTTCATCCCATGACACCTTCCCCCCACCCCACCTCCACTCACAACATTCCTCAATTTCATTTACTTTAGTTTTAGTTTTTAAAATTGAATTAGCTGCAGTTGTTTGGAGCATCTCTGAGAATTTCCAAATTGGAGTGGCATACCAAGTCATTGCAGGGCTAGGTTTGGGGGGGGGGGAGGGAGATGACACCCTGTCATCAATTGTCCTTGGCCACTCCTTTCTGTTTTTCCATGAGACAAGGACTGGAGTCCTGCACAGTGTGGTGACTGGGAGGAGCCCACTGTCGGAGCTCCGGGAATCTGGCACATGCCTGAAGGCCAGGGAGGGACCAGGGCCTCCCTGAGACTGCACTGGAGAGCTGCTCTGAGCACCCAGGTCCTGACGCTGGTTACACAAGGGCTAGGCCTGCATTCCCACCCACTGGGGGCGTGAGACTGTGTGTACCCTGGCCTCGGCACACACCTGCTGTGTGGCCAGCTGCAGGTTTGGCAGCCTCTCTGTTTGAGCATGTCTGAGAGGTGTGCCGGGATTCCCAGAGGCAAGATGATGAATGGTCTTCCTCTGAAACAGAGCAACCACAAGAACCTGATCCCAAGACGAGTCACGATGAGGAGGAAAAGGACCAGGACACCTGGCCACTAAGAAGGGAGCATGAGTCAGAAATAAACTACCCACGTGCCAGCCAGATCATTCATCTATCCAAGAGAGCTAAGGGTCGGAGCTGGAGGGCTATGGGGCACAGGGCTGGGTAATTTCCTACCTCCCTCTGGAGCTTAGCTCCTGGGTCCCAGCCAGCCAGGTCCTAGGTGATGCTAATAGGCTGGGCAATAAAGGATATTAGTGCTTTTTGGCTCATACTGGGGACAGCATTGGAGGACCCCATGATGATGCTGGCATCTCAGGCCTTCTTTGGCTACGGCATCTGGGCATTTCAGCTTCACCTCCAGACACCCCAACTAGCCAGGACCAGTGCACATCAACCAATTAGTCAATGAAGTCTCCTCCACCAAGTAGCCTTAAAAGCCTCATCCAGATCCCAGATTCAGAATTGGAAGATGGAGGTCAAGGCACAGAAGGGGACAGAGAATGATGCCATTCTCATTACTGTGTGGGAGATACGTTTCCCTTGCCTCTCCCAAGCATGCCACTGGGCCGACCCCTCGTCAGCTCTGAAGGACACTGGGGAATGTTGTTCTACCATCTCTGGGGTCTGGTTCATAATACCCATGAGAGGGAAGAAGAAAGGGGGGACACAGCTCTGAGTATTTCAGAGCTTTCCAAATAGACCCTAAGAAAACAGGGTGAACTGCAGGGGCAAAAGACAGGCAGGAGTTGATTTTTCACTCCCTGATCTTATTTCCTTGTGTCCTTTGCTACATTTTGCTTGGTATTGTACAATACTGTGGCCCTTGGCCAGGAGCCGACTGGCTTCACAAACTCCCACTGGTATTTTTTTAAGCTCTGGGTTGTATGAACTATAAAGCTGGATAGATTATCACGAAGCATAACAGAACCATTAAGTGGACCTGTGTTTCTGTTCAAGCATGCGTCCTCCAAATCCAGAACATTTTTACCCTTTAATTCTCAAAATATTGTCTCTACTCCATTTCCTCTCTCCTCTCTTTCATGGACAATATTGAATACATGTTATATCTTTTCTTCCTATTTATCTCAAATCTTATCTTCTGGCCTTCTTTTCATCTTTATGTACTGCATTTGTGATCACTCATTCTGACTCCTTTTCTAATTTGCTAATTTTTCTCTTACCTGTGTTCAATTTACTATTTAATGTGTTCATTGGGTTCTTGCATCAAGCTTTTGTGGTTTTAATTTTTAGAGATTCCTCTTAATTTTCTTTCAGAACTGCTATTTTACCATTCATAAAATCCCATTCCTAGAGGTTTTAAAAAGTATATCTTACTTATCAAAACATTTTATGCACAGTTATGTTTATATGATTTGATATCTTTGAGAATTTATTTCTGTTTCATGTGGATTCTTCTGGTTTGCATTCAGGGTATCACATTTTCTTGTGTGTTTGATCATCTGTGTGCTGGTCATTGTTTTTGAAAAAAATTAGTTCATAAGAAAAATTTGGGTTTTAGGACAAAGTTACCTTTCACTGGAAAGCAATTTCATTGGCCCCAGACAAATGTACTGCTAGTACAGAGCCATCTTAATCAATCTTGAAAGATTCCTAGCCTACTCAGGAAGTATTTAGATTGCAAGGTCATATGGTAACTGGTTTGCTTCTGGTCCACCCTTATACTGAGGGGGCAGCCTCATGGAAACCCATCTCACTGTGGGATAGGTGTCCTATGTTTCCCATTTGTATGAGCCCTAAGTTTGATTTCTGTCTTTCATTCCATGAAACTATCAAAATAAAATTCAAATATGTTAAGACCAGAAAATGCCTCAGGGAAAAAGTGTTTCTCTTGGTTACTTCTCTGAATTCTTCCTTTTTCTTACAGTTTTGGCCTGGCTGATTTGACGTATTTCATAAAAATTATCCTATGTTTTTAGTCATTTTCAATAAGAATATGGAGCCCAGTAATCTATCCTGCTGGAAAATGGAAGCCTTTCCTTCTCTTATTTAGCACGCGTGGGGGAAAGTACCTACTCTGTGTCAGGCACTGCAGTAAACCAGAGAGTAGGCTCTTGTGGAGCTCCCAGTCTTGCTGTGGAGACAGACAATAAACAGAGTTACACAATTGATTAGTTAATTACACTTGTGATGCATCTTATGAAGTAAGGAAATTCAGAGATGGTGAGAGTGTCTGACTGGGAGTCTTCACCTGCTTTGTGGACTCAGGAGAAATCATTTTTAGGAATGTGATTTTTTAAGCTGAGATCTGAAGGACCAGTCGAATTGTAAGTCATTGGGCGTTGGAGCAAGACAGTAAAGACAGAATGTAGTATCCAAAACTCAGACACAGGAGGGAGCATGATGTCCCCGATTCTGTAAGATGACCACCATGTATAGCAACCGTGCACACAGCAAGACAGGATGAAGGACAAGAAGTGAAGCCAGAAGGGGGTTAACTAGGCTCTTACATTCAGGGATTCAGACTTTGGTCAACATCCCAAGAACAAAAGGGATTATGGCAAACACTGAAGTCAAGTTTTCTGGTAAAGACCTTTCTGGTACTCCAAGGAGGATGGGTCATGGCAGGCCAAGGGACTCAGCCAGGACAGGGGAAGGCTCTTGTGCACAGAAGTGGACAGATTCAAGAAATACCTAGTGGACAGGATGAGAAGGCTTTCCACCAAGGCTGACTGGGGGATCCACCTCAGAACAGCTTCCCCAGCGGTGCTGGCTCCACATAGAGGGCCTGCTGTGCCTTTAGCCTCCTGTTGCTTTTGGTCAATGGGAAACACCAGCAGGAGATCCGAGGCAGTTTTTGAGGCTGGGCTGCCTCTTTTGAACTTCTTCAGGTTTGCCTCATTTGCAAGGCCCCATGAATACCGAGTTTGTCAAGTAATCCTTTCTCTGACCTCCACAGCTCCAGTTCTCAATTGTAGCACCAGTTCCTCACCTTATCCCTTCAGCCTTACAGGTGGTAATGACAATATCTGCTAGAGCCAGTTTCTGGGGACCTCCGGACCCCTTTGGATTCTCTTAACTCTGGTCAATGACCCTTTTGTTAACATCTCTTTTATTAGATGAGATAGGAGGAGTTTGATTTTCCAGCAGAACCCTGAGTAATCACCAGTTCTTAGAGATTTTTTTTTTGTTTGTTTCTTTGGGGTTTTCATTTGTTTGTTTATGTGTTTGTTTGTTTGTTTTCTTCTAAAGAATCCAGAGATGTAAACCTGTCTGGGAATTCTGGAGGGAAGCCAGTCTATTGCGACAGCTAAAATGGTGCTGTCGGGGCCCACACGGAAGCTCTGATGCCATGTGTGTTCTATAAACAAACATATATGTGTGTGTGCACGGCAGACAGGACCAGTGACAAAACCCAGCCATGAAAATTTTATGGAGCTCCAGTATCAGTGAGGACAGAAGCAATTAGGCAAACCTTGTGTCTTCTGTCTGTTGTGCCTTCCCTGAGTCTGTCTGCTAGGAATTCTAGCCCGGGGGTGGGAGGGAGGTTGCTTTACAACCCGCTTTCAACTTCAGGTTCCAAACTCCTCTCAAAAGAAACATCAGAGAGATTGAGGTTAAAGTGCATCTGATTTCTGGGGTGGACTTACTAGCCCCAGTGCTGAGCACGGTTCCAGGAACTCTTTTTTAGCTTGCCCGCCAATCACTGGCTTCTGCTGCTTCTTCCCTTTTCTTGCCTACTCCACTCCCCAAAATCCTCCCGAGTTGAAGTTTGCTTCATTTCACTTTCCCTTTGGAGAAATCCAAGCATTTATTGAATGGATGATAGACGCTCAGGAACTGTATTCTATAATTTGATGTTGTCAGTCTGGCTCCTCTATGGGGGCTCAGGCACAGGGTTGAGGGTGAAGGGGAACACAGAATGCTGTGTCATGGTAGAGGTTGTCTGAGATGGGCTAGGTCTTCAGAGAAAGGCTCTATTCCTACCAGACAATGTTCAGTGGAGACTGATGTGATAAGACAGACCAGCCATTCAAAGGAGATTTCCATGTAGAAAAACAGACAGTGCAGAATTCCAGTGGCAGTTCATGTGGCCAGATGAGGGGGAAGGGCAGACACCGAGGCAGGAGGTTGGGAAGGCAGTCCAGTGGGGCCCTGCCAGGTGGGGTGGCCATGCCTCTTCATTGGCCTGGGACAGTTCTGGTTTACTCCTGCTATTCCAGTCCAACTGTTTGCCACATCCCCTTTGACCTGCAAAATGCGTTCCTGCTCATTTCATAAATGACATAGTCACTCTACTTCGAGGGCAGAGCAAGATGTCTAGGTTTTATATGTTTTCAACAGCAACAAGGAACCAGGCAGACTACTGAACAAGGAAAGGATGGATCCAGTCTTTTCTTTCATTGACCAAATGCTTACTGCAGCCCTGTGGTCTTCTCAGCTCCAGAAACACAGCAATAAACCACATTAGATTGAACTTCTGCCCTCGTGGAGCTTACATTCCAACCTTAGAAATGCTGAAGTCTGAAAAATTTAACCAGTCATACACAACTTACAAGATCCCTGGACATATCAAGATATCCATTAGAGAGATAGGAAGATTGAGGCAAAAGAATATTCAGCTGGTTCTTTTTGTAAATTTAATAATTGAAACATCTTAAAGTCAGCTCCAAAGTTCAATCCTCAGAGGAGATTTTGCTGTGTGAGTTGCTCCTGATTCTAATCCTACCCATTTACCCAGGTTTCTGTGGTTGATAAATCCATCTAGATAATTCAATCCCTCACTTCATGCTGGCTCTAGCTCTAGTTGACTAGCTTACAAGGGCTTACTAAATCCCAGCCTAAGTGGTCAAAGCAGAAATAGCTAAATGACACTAATATATCTCACCAAAATTCCTGTCTTTGTGTTGTGGACTCAGGCATAGAACCTAGTACAATAAGAAAAACAGAACATGACAAGATTTGTCTTCGGGTATGGCTGGCCCCAGATGCCATCTGGAATCCTCTCTCACTCCATCTCTGGTTGTACCATCCTTTGTGCAAGTTTCAATATATGGGTGGGATTTCTTTTTTTTTTTTTTTTTTTTTTTTTTTTTGTCTTTTTGAGGCAGGGTCTCACTATGCAGTTCAGGCTGGCCTTAAGCTCACTTTGTAACTCAGGCTGGTCTCGAACTGACAACAATCCTCCTGCCTCAGCCTCCCCAGTGCTGGGATTACAAGCATGCGCCACCACGCCCGGCTCTATGGGTGGGATTTCTAGTACTTCATGTCTTCCAAATAGAGGTCCAGCTGCTCAGAATAGAGCTCTAATTTTCTGAATAATTTCATTAAAATTCCTGGAATTGGGTTCTACAGGACCTTAGGTCCATCAGTGAATCAGCCACTATATCCAGGAGAATGGAGGGTGTTGATTGACCAATCCTGAATCATGTCCTTCCTCCCCTTCTCCAAAAGTTTGGGAGTAGAATGAGTGTAGGGATGCAAAGTTCTGTAAGAAATTTCCATGCAGTATCTGGAAGGGCAGAAATATATCCTGAGGCAGTCAGGAGAGTTGGTGTCCACTGCACTCGATCCCAGGAAGAAATGGAGCCACTTGAGAGGGGGTGGATGACTCAGGGTGACTTTCTTACCACTGCTTCAAAAAGGAAAAGTGAGTCCATCACTGCAGGCAAGAAGATGGTGGTTTTCTGGAATCAGCCAATACGGTCTGGGCCCAGAAGTGTTCCAGACTTCTACCTTGCCTCAGTGAGTCTCTCCCTACAGGCTGCATGGAACACCTTTGAGTCCCAGGGATCTGTGATTCTAGGCCAAGAAAGTAATGCCAGGGTGAGACGCGTGGCAAGAGACCAGACTTTGTAGGTCTCAGGCAAAGCCTCCTGCTACCACTCCTAACACCTGCGTTGGGGGGTGGGAGGAGATTAAGAGCTGTAACCTGAGACTTCTGAAGCCTTGAGTCCCATCTCTATGGGCCCCTGGCCCTCCTTGACTCATAAAGGCCTCCAGTCTCTGGACTGCAGGTTCAGTCTCCTGTTCCCTGGTACCAGAACTGGCGGAAGGGGCTGCTTAGGAAAAAGGATGCTGACAGCAGGGAGGTCAGGAGGGAACTTCTACCCTTCTGGCCTTGGAAGGGCCTCCAAAGAACCAAGACGGTCCTTGCACCCCTCACTCACCTATGTTTGAAGGATGCTCCTCAGAGGTGGGAAGAAAGTGGACTTACTGAGGCCGGAGGTGTACAGAGGCATTTCCAAGTCTCTGGACTCACACCACCTGCAGCCATCAGATGAGGATGGATGTTCTCAAAGCCAG
>PVKA01023437.1:0-35679 GCA_004027165.1 Ctenomys sociabilis
GGAAGAAGCAGTTCCCAAGGGCTGGGGTGTTTCCTCAGGGCAAGAAGAGACAGGGTAGAAAATACTGCCTTGTGCTGAACCTGTGATCAGAGAATGTCCTAATGTTCTCCAAACAAAATGAAGTTAATTTTGGCATACTCTATTTTTATGTCTGCATGAGCAAAGTATTTGGAGGAGCATGGTGTAGGAGTAAAAATCCTGGACTAATGCATCTCCCAAAAAGGCAGGGATACACAATATTAGTATTTTTGTGAAAATAACAGTGTGTACTAAGACTCTTAAACTATGATGTTATCTCATACATAAAAGAAGCCAATATAAATGGTTCATTTGACTAAGAGCTCACTTGCCTGTGTAGCTGATGTGAATAACCCTGCCATCAAAAAAGTGTTCCAATGTTTTCATACTGGTAAACACAGAAAATATTAAGATTTATCTTTTCTTTCTTTCATTTCAGAGTACTTTTTTATCTAAATCTAGTACCCTGAATAATAGACTTGTACTCTAGTTTTCAGCAATAGAAATTTGATAAGGAGAGAAATGTACAAATGAGAAAATGAGAGGAGGAAGGGGTAGTTTTATCTTACTTTTTCATAATAACCAATGTGACAACTTATTTTTTATCCCACCCAAAATGAAATGTGTTGAGTAAAACACCCTTTCAGTTAGTCAACAGACTCATGACCTTTTACAATAAGTGACTTTAACATCAATAATAAAGGCATATGTCTTTAATAAGATAGTTCACAAAGAGAACTTAAAGAAACACCAACCCTTCCCCAGTGGATACTGGGAGCAGAGAGGTCCCTTGGTCATTGTAGTTGAAAGACTTTTTACGCAGTTTGACACCTTCCTATAAGTTTTCCCCATTCGCAAGCCAGAGGCAACCCAGCTTGGCTGGTCTCAGGTTTGGTAAGAAAACACTGGCACTCTCAAATTGGAAAATTCGGGGAGAATTTAGGAATGGGGATAGCTTCCATTTATAAGTAGGATTAGGGAAATCTCAAAGAGTGCGCTGACTCAGAGCTGATAATAAAGGTTCACCGTTGCTTCCTGACACCTGCAGGGATGAGATGGATTTGTTGGAAGCCGAGATGGAGAAAGCTGCCTGGGAGGAGGGCCTAACACCACTGTGGCCTCCTTAAGGGACAGAGCCACGAGGAGAAACAGTTGGCCTCACTCCAGTGCCCCCCTGAGCTCCTGCCAGGCTCCCATAGTGCCATCTGACCAAAGTCCAGGAGGTTAGGGAGCCAGGTGACGTGCATGCTGAGGGCACAGAGCAGGGTAGGGACCTCCCACTTCATGTACACAGGGTCTTCACAGTGAGTCACATCAATGCTTTAGTCTTCACTCATTCATTCACCCCAGCCACATACAAGAAAAACAAAGCCTCCTACAAATGAATGTCCTACAAACTGGGAGACAGCTGAGAACACTTCCTACTTAAGCCCACAGATTTAGCAAGGGCCTTTTGGCTCCCTTCCCTGAAGCTCACAGGTGTCTACAGAACATCATTAGTACAACACCTGTAGCCAAGCATTAGATGTAGCTCTTCCCCCATCTCCAAAGGACAATGGCTCTTGCAGCACTGGGCCAGCATTGCGTGCATAGCTTCCAGGGATCAGGTCTTAGGTCCTGCTCCTTGGGTGTGTGGTGCTGACAGAATTATGGCTTCTTCATCCAGGGTTTCTGAAAATCCCCACAAAGGAACTGAAGAGATCACAGTCAGGGAGCAAGGAAGAGTGTCCTATGGCTTTCTCAGTCTCCATGCCTGGACTCCAGAGGGCATTTTTGGAAGTGAAATCGAGGCTGCAAGCGTGGCCAACATAAATTTCCCATCTCTTGGGGAAGGATTAGATTATTATTGCAAAACCAACACATGTGGTACCAAACCATAACTTCTATAAGAATGGAGAAGAGAAATCAGCTTTGCTTTCCTCCTTCCAAGTAGCCCTCTTGGCTAAAGTCACTCCAAGTGTAGAGTATAAAAATATTTTATTCCAAAGGAAACTTACAGACAATTTCATCGCAGACTTAGATCACCATTTCAGTCAAAATTCAGCTAAAACCTACTCAGAAAACAGAAATATCAAGGAAATACATGTTCTGACCCTAATTTGCCATGCATTCGCATTAGACTCCTGGATGTTAAGTAGTAGCAAAGTATTACCCGTGGCCATGTTGTAGTGGAGGCTAGTTCATACTGTCTCACAGTGTTCGAGTGGCAGTGCCTGCCTCAGCACTCCTGTTGGGCTATGAATGTCATGGCCTCCTGGGGTGGTTGACACATCGTCATCCTGAGATGTCTGAATCCTGGCTGGATCTTCATTTCATGCCCTGGGGCATAGGGGCCCCGCCCTAGGGTGATGAGGACACGCACAGGGGTATACAAAGGAGCTGAGGAAGGTTCCTGTGCCTCCCACACGTGAGCGGAGTTCTCATCTTTGCCACTACACAGCTACCCCACTTTGCAGGAGCTTGACCTCTGCAGCCCCGCCCCTCCAGGAAAGCTCGGGTCTTTCCTGTGGAGTGCCTGTCTTCACAGTCAGCATAACAGCAAGAGGGAGAGGCTTGATGGATGCCGCAGCCGCTGCTCCTCCTCTGCTCTTCCTTGTTTTCTGCTACCGTCTGCCTTGGAGCCAGCGGAGTATGGACTGAAACCTCCGCTAACTGTGACCTAAATAAATGTTTTCTTCCTTTATTTTGGGTGTTGGTATTTTTTCCTAAACTAGTGAAAAGTAACTGATGATTCTCCACTGCTTTTTATAAGCTGAAGCTAGAGTCTACCAGCATAGCAGCTCCTGATGAGCGTTGCTAAAGCCACCTCATCAGCAAATAAATTAACTATTTTGGCAATTATTGTTTTCATCATATAGGTCTGTTGGTCACCAAAACAACCAAAAGTATTTTACACTGTTTGAGTGCTTTACCTCACCATCACATTCCAAACTTTGCGAGTTCACCAGGCATCTCTGATTATTAGTCCCAAGTGAGGGACAAGACTGAATGGTATAAAAGAGGTCTTTTATCTTTGTTTTGGAATAGCTTAGTAAGGCAGAAGCTCAATTTCATTGCAGTTATGCAATTTGCCTCATTGATGTGGACATTAATACTTTCAGCATAATCATAATTTTGAACTCTTGGAAGTTCTAACCCAAAGTTGTTATGAAAAAGAAAGAACAACTTCAGAAGTTGCTTAGACTGAAAAAACTAATTTCAGTGTGTATTACAACCTGAGTAGCACTGCCCACAGCCAAACAGGGCTTTAGGTAGAACTAGTACTTTTATTAGGGTTTTCTGACCTGGTCAACAAACCATTTTGTATTAACACTTGAGAAGAGAAAAAGCCACAGTGATTTAGCCATTCTCTACTTTAAAAAGCAGTCATCTTCACTGAGATAGAATGAATTCGTAAGGGAATATATGAAAAACAATAATATAATACTCAATTTAATAATAATGGCCAAGAAATGTGTGTGCCAAGAATAAATTTAGTAGAGGTAGATTTATCTTTCAAGATTTCTTCTTACTCCTTACAAATTTGTCAGACACTAAAGCTGCCTTAAATTTGTTAGTGAATGTGTGATTTAGTTTGCACATGATTTAGAATGAAAAAAATTGTCCTCACAGTCTTTCCATGATGGAGAGGGGTCAACAGGGAACTTGGCACATTTTCTTATGTGACTCTGTTTCCTTCATGAGATTAATCATGAATCTATGGTCAATGTTAAGTTCTCCCTCTTTGTCCTCTGCTTTTGTTCATATATATTTCTGTGATTTAGGAACATGAAATCCAAGAATCATTGATTCTATTTCATTCCAGCTGTAGGAGATTCAGAGTCTTGTCACTCCTATTTTCATCTCTCTCCCTTCTCCTTTGTTACATAGGCCTATACCTCCCTTCCCCCAATCCTTTTTTGGCAATTTGCTCCATGGAGGTGAAAAATTCTTGTGTCCTTCAAAAAACTTATTATCTAAACAATTTCTTATTGAAATTGGTTGGCTCATTAAGTAAACTTATTGCATTTTTGTATCTAGGGGATTTTTTTTTCTCAATTCCAGCTCTGCACCCTTTCACATTGTGTTTTCCATCCTGATATTTTTGGAATAGCTCCATTCAGCTTGCAATTGCATCTGCTCTCTATAAAACCTATCTTTTCTGCTTGGAAAGAAAGAATGTGACAAAAAAGAAAAAAGCGGTGTGAAATTACATTGCAAAAAATCAATAGGAACAACTAATAAAGTGATTGATTGTACTAAAATTTGGTCTTTGAAATATATATGGTGCATGGCAGGAAGAAAGAGCAAGAGATAAAATAGAAATGCAGCAGGAAGCTGGGATGACCAGTTGTTTGAAGGGAACCAAATGCCAGGAGGCGGCCAGATCCTAGGTATTTACTGATTACTCTTTGTCAGGGACAGTGAGTAAAAGGCAGTGTGTGTTTCCAGGAACAGTGATGGAGACTGCGGTGGGCTACGAAGAACAAATGTTCTTGCCAGGAGAAGACAGGGAGCAACAAGAAAATGATAGTTTCCTCAGGTACCTTAGCAGCAGCAGCAGTTCAGGTTTTGCCCTGTGAGTGCCGCAGCAGTTCAGCTGTAAGCTGAAGCGGGCAGGGAGATTCTTCATGCCAATCTGGCTCAAACAGCAGGACAAGGACAGGTGTTGACGTCCCTTGCACTTGATGTGTAATTTGTGGCTCCCAGCAAGTGGCCAAATAGGGTACCATGCTTTCTCACCTTACTCCTGCCAGGTTGGTCTACTTTTTACTGTTATTTACTGCTTTTAAAGTTTAACAGATTTAGAAAGCACATGCAAAAAAATTGCTTGTTTACAATAGGTCACATCACTTTCGCTGAAAATAGAGCTTCCCCTCTTCCTCCACTGCTCCCACCACCCTGCCTCTCAGCGAGTGGCACGCAGAAGAGCAGAGCTCACGTGCCTCTTCCTCCATCAGCTGGGCAGTGCTGAGCTCTACGCCTGCTAAGTCCTTTCTCCACCTACATCATGGCATCCAGGAGTGGGCTGCCATCCTACCACCTTACTGCTGTGATAACTGACCTGCAGCCGCCTTTTCACCTTCTGTGCTTCACACAGTGATGGATTCAAAGATAATCCTGATGCACTCGCTCCTCTCCTGCTCGCAGTCCTTCAGTGGCCTTTTTGTCATGTCTGTCTCCATTGTTACTTCCTGTTTCAGACAAAAATCAAGGAAAGGGGATTTGTATTTGTTTCAGGAATTTCAAAGTCACTTTTTTTTAAAACAAAACAAAAAACTAAGAAAGAAGATGTGTATTTATTCTAGGATTATGAGGTTAACTGAGTAACTAAAAATTAGTGTGCCATGAGCCTAAGGAGAAAAAGACCCCTACTGAAAAAAACTTTGATGCAGTGTAAGAATGAATCATAAAGCCCAACGTCAAGAAGCAAAAAGGACCACAAGGAAGTCTGTCTGAGCCTGAGCGTCCACACTGATGTAAAAGGATGGAGGACTGCAGAATATGACAACTGTAAAAAGCAATTAGTGACATATTTTTAAAAAGCAGTAAAATGAACCAGTTGGTAATTTAACAGAATTGTATAATGAAAATTTTATAAGCACATGAGCAATTCAGAAGAGGAAAGGGGGACAATAACTAACATATGAAATCTGAGTACTTATGACACTACCATTTCTTTCATAGGCCTTTATCAAAAAGAAATTATTTGTACATGATTACTTATAAGATTTTTATTCAGAGACACTGAAAACTAGAAAAGGTTAATGTTCATCTATCAATAAATAAGTAGATAAACAAGTTGTGGTAAATTCCTAAATAGAACACTACGCTGACCTTTTACATTAATGAATTAAAATCCTCTTTCTCAGTACAAAAGCCAAACATAAAAGAACATACACTGTAACCTTTCATTTAAGATTATAGAAGGAACAAAACTAGTAGATGGTGAGAGAAAGCAGTTTCCTTGAAACATGGTGGATATAGAGAAAGAAGAAATTTCCAGAGAATGGCCATTGGAGAATTTAGAGTGCTGACAGAGGTGTCCTGTGGCTTCCCTGGTAGACACTTGTCCAGATTCATGATATTCTCTGATATTTAACGACTCAACCTGGTCATAAGATGCCCAGAAAGCTGACTAAATGCCATATCTAAGTGTGTCTGTGAGGGTATTTCTGAAAGAAATCAGCAGCTGAATTTGTAGACTGACTAGAAAGAATTACCTCTCCCAGTAGGTGGGCACCATCCAATCTTCTGAGAGACTGAGTAAAACAAAACAGATAAGAGAACACTGCCCTCTCTGCTTGACTGAGCTGTGACAGCAAACTTCTGCACACAGAGCTTCCAAATCTACACCATTAGCTTTTAAGCTGTCAGACATTTGCACTACATCAGGGACCTTCCTGCATCTCCACCTTATAGAGGTGAAGAGGGAGGAGGGTGGAACTTTTCTATTCACATGAGATAACAATGTGTAAATACATATTGAATATATATATATATATATATATATATATATACATATATACTTTTATTCTACATATATAGAAAAGTGAATAAGCTGGTTTATTAAATGTAAATTATGGATCTGTAAATTTGGCTTTTTCAAAGTTTAAAAGGCAGCACATGAGGTCTTTCAAAGAGCCTCTAGCCTAGGCCTGGGAACCACTGCCATATTTTTTGACAATTGGAACCATGAATTTACAGAACTAGGCTACTTTTAGAAATCCAATGAAAATAGTATGCATACTAATAGAGAAAGAACACTTTTCTCCCATAAAATGCAATAACAGAGAGCAGGAATGACAAAAGCCCACCTCTCATGCAACATGAGAAAGGTGAGCCCATCCAGGACACCAAGGACAGCATCTGGGCACCAGCAGCAAATGTTACTGGGTTTTATGTTATTATAATAATTAATATGGTACAAACCTTTAATAGACTCTTCTGCATTCTAAAACTAATGCACTCTGGGGGGAAATGAAATGTCATGTCATTGTAACATTATGTGAGAAAATACATATAAGTAAGACTACAATGACTTAGCTTCTTTTACTTGAGTTCCTCATTTTAAAAATAAAAGACATTAGGTATGGGTGATGTCCCAGATCTCTTAATTTTGTATCTCTTAGTTTTATATGGTTGCAAACTTTAGACCATGGCAGATAATGATGCTCATGAGTCTACTGATTAACAAATGAATGTTTCAACAAAATACTTAGGTAACAGAAAACTCAAGTAAATAATTATAACATTACATAATCTCATGTAATTAGTTATTAATATTACTGTATAAAACATTAGTTCTTTCAGTAAAGCAGATAGAAATAAGATAATTAGACAAAAATAGAAAATCAGCATGATTCCCATACACTAGCAATAGCTGTAGCTATAAGGAAGGAATGGGAAAAAATATTGCATTCACACTTTTATACACATTTTAGTATTTTTGGGTGGAAAACCTTAAATATCCTTGATTCCACATATCCTTTCAAGTAATAATATTCTGTTTTGTTTTTCTTTTCTCAGTACAAACTTTTACAGTCAACGCTTCCCAACTTCGTTTCCTTACCTAGAATTTACGATTCAGTTGGCTATGATGCGCCTGTGCCCTCTCTAAGCTACTGCAGCTCTTCTCTATCATGCCACTAACAGCATACTTGTTGCTAAAGCTAGTGACCACTCTGCAGTCATTATAGTTCCCAGTATGTAAAGAGAATCTGACAATACCACCATCAGCTCCTTTAAAAAAAGAAAACAATTTCCTATGTTTCCAAGATAACACCCTTTCCTACTTTTACGCCCACTCCCCCGGCTTCTTGCTCTGTCTGGCTCCTCATCCTGTTTGTACCTTAAATATTAGTGATTCTTAGAATTTCTGTATACCTGCATGAAGGGCTAGGCCTACCCTTATAATATACAAATTCATGTATTCATTTTATCTTACCATCATATAAATTTCATATTATCACAGCCAATTGGCTACTGAGTAGACAGTTATCAGTGGCCACACACTTAAAAATAAGTATCATCTTGTTTCCTACCCATGATTCTTGTATTCCTTCTCAGTGAATGAAACCTACACATGCCTGAATGTTCTGTTATATCCAGTCTTTCCCTGCCCCTTATTTTAAATGCCTGGTCAACCACCAATTTCTAATTATTTCATTTTGTTTTATTTTTTAAATTTTTTATTTATTCTAATGAAAAAATAGCAATAAAACAGTTTCAAAATAGGTTAGTAGGACAGTTACTATAATTAATACATTGCATATTATTGCCTTCATAGTAGTTATTCAGAGGACAAGATGCAGGCATGATATCTTGTTTAAGCAATATTAGTACAAACCTTTCTTCTCAAGGAACTAAGAGAAAGTAGCTGTATATCTATCCTAACTAATTTGTATGTACATATTTTTTTCACTAAAAAATAGTCCTTCATTTATATTCCCATTTTTTGTTTTGTTTTGTCAGAGA
This sequence comes from Ctenomys sociabilis, assembly GCA_004027165.1. Classification (NCBI taxonomy): domain Eukaryota; kingdom Metazoa; phylum Chordata; class Mammalia; order Rodentia; family Ctenomyidae; genus Ctenomys; species Ctenomys sociabilis. The sequence goes on from PVKA01023437.1 coordinate 8,476, forward strand.
TGGGTGTTCCATTATTGTTAGAGTAGCTATATTGGAAGAAGTCTTTAAAGGACCTTTGCATACTTGATGCCAGTACAAATACTGCAGTTATTTGAATTCAGCAAAATAATCCAATATAGTCCAGTAGTCTATAACAGTATGGGTTATCAGCAGAGCTAGAAATTGTCAGAAGTTGTTGAGTTGAGCCTTTTATAGCTCAGCATATTAATATGGCTTTATTTTCCATACTTCATGGTTATACTTTTCTGCTGGACAGTTAAGAACAAGTTAAAGCAAAATATATATAACTGAAAATGTAAATTTTGTATCTGACAAGAGATTTACCCTGAAATCGTGTAGAGCACCCTATAGATCTTTTGTCAGGAAACAAGAGACAAGAAAAAAAAAAAATGTCATAGGACTGTCCTGCTATAATGTTGTATATGGTTCAATTTCTAAATTTCTGTGTAAAAATGTGTAATTATTTTTTCACATTCTATAGGAATTCAAAGTTTAGAATATTCATGGTTGTTGGAAAACAGCAGTTCCATGTTATGTCTAAGGTATTTGATATTCAAACACATAGTGATGTTAAACTCAACTGCCTCTGTTACAGGGTAATAATATTATTAAGCTTCGCTTCTGGAGGGTTAACAAATAAAGTTTGCAGACCAAAAATTAGAGAAAAAGCAGGGCTAGAGATATAGCCAATATTTTGGCCCTCTCCCTTCTAGGTCAGGGAGGTCTCAGGACATAAGAGAACCTCTGCCGTGACATCCTGTAACTCAGTGGTGCCCCAAGTTTTGTGATCAATGAGATTATGGGGCCACAGAGGAAAGTGTCTAATGATATAGAGTGTGCATAAGGAGAGTCACCTAGAGAGAGAAAAGTCTCTCAGGCTCACACAGAGAGCAAGTGGGTCGAGCAATTGCCATGGCTCATCCAGATGACTGACACTGACTAAAGATGTAATAGTTTTATATCCTAAATATCTTCCAAATATACTACATTTGTCAAATCCATCGGTGTCTCTCCATTCTCAGTGCCACTGCCTTGCCCTAGGCCAGCATCAAACATTTTTATCTCTGATTTATTAGAACAATGGTGGGCTCCTCCTACCATTGTTGTGCCTTTATTCCAATTGATCCTTCATCTAATAGCCAGACAGATCTTTTCTAAATATGATTCTTGTCAAGCCACTGCCTAACTTAAGTCTCTTCAATAAATCTATCGATCTCAGGGTGAATTTCATGCTATCTCACATGGCTTAGACCCTTCTTGGACTGTCTCTTGGACCACATCCATGCTCTGCTCCAGTCACACAGAATTATGTTCAATTTGTGAAATCCATCAGACTCTTTACTCTCTCTTAGAATTTCTTGGTGAAGCTCTATCAATGACCAACATTCTTTTCCCTCATCTAATTGCCTGTCACCATAAGTCTGAGGACTATCATAGATGTCACTCATCGAGGAAGCCTCAGCCCTTACCATGTTATCTCCTACCATCTGTGCCTGTCTTTGTGTCTTTTGTGTTTCACTTGTCTGTACAAAGCAAGTTTCCTGTCTCCTACTAGAAACTCTCAATATGAGGGCAAGAACCACGTCCTTTTGCCACTATGCCACATGTCCATTGGGTAGTTTCTGAACATGATGAAGGTTTAACAATTACAGAATGAATTCATTAATTATAGAGCTATAATGATGAAGGCAATGATACTAATACAAGAATGGATAAATCAATAACAAAATAAAAATGGAAAAGAGATCCCTAGGAGAACAGGAATTTAATGAGAACATCACTATGAGAGAGTTATTTAATAACTTTAAAAAAGATATTATTGCTATCTTTTTTTTAAAAAAAGCTGAATTATAGTAGTTTCAATAATTAATACTTTTTACCTTGTTATCTTTCTAGTGGTTATCCATAGAATAAGAAGCAAACAGGATATCCTGTACAAACACTATTAGTGCAAATCATTCTTCTCATAGAATTACATGAAAGTACTGCATATTCATCCTAACTGTGCTGTTTATACAAACACAGAATGATTCTCCCTTTTTATCCCCTTTTTTTGTTTAGTCCTGTCAAAGATGGGTATTCTATTGTCATTCAGTTATTATAGGTGCTTGAATTCAGCGAAACAATCCAACACAGTCCAGCCGTCCACAATAATAGTGGGTGATCCGAAGAAGATGTTGACTACAGCCATTTACAGCTCATCTTATTATTATGGCTTTATTTTATATACATTGTTTTTATACTTTTCTGCTGGAAGGATAAGACCAAGATAAAACAAGACCTATATAACAAAAAAATGTAACTTTTGTATCTGAAGAGATACAAAAAAAACCCCTGAAGTCCCCTCAAGGTTTATCCCATAACCCTGTACCTCACTCTGTAGATCCTTTGTCAGCGTGAGCCATGTGGATGAGTCATGGCCATTGCTTGACAAGTTTGCTCTCAGTGAAAGCCTGAGAGAAAGTTTTCTCTCCGTGTGACTCTCCTTAGGCACACTGTAGATCATCAATCACATTCTTCTGTGGCTCCATAATCTCCTTGATCAGAAAATTTGGGTCACAACCGAGTTCCATGATGTTACAATACAGGTTCTCCTATGTCCTTAGTTTTCACTGACCTTGAAAGACTAGGGCCAAAATGTTGGCTGACCTTGCAGCCCTTCCATTTCTCCAGTTTTTGATCTGCAAACTTAGGTTGTTAACCATTCAGAAGAGAAGCTGATTAGTACCCTGCGACGTATGCAGTTTAGTTTACCCTAACTATCTGACTAAATTCTTTTTTACTTTTTGTTATGTCTATTTGTATTTCTTCTTTTGATTTCTTATACTAGGGAGACTATATGATATTTGCACATGTGTGTCTGGTTTATTTCACTTATGAATATATCTTCAAGTGGCACCCACTTCAAAATAAATGCTTCAAGTTTATCATTCTTTATAGCTAATACTCCATTGTATAGAAATACCACATTTTTTCTACCATTCCTCATGTGTCAGGCATCTTGGTTATTTCCAAGATTTGGCTATCACAAATTGTGCTGCTGTAAACATAGGTACACATATATCACTAGGATATGATGTTTTCAATTCCTCTGGGCAAATTCTCAGTAGGGGAATAGCAGGCTTGAATAGGATTTCCAGTCCTAGTTTTGGGAGGAATCTCCACACTGATCTCCACAATGGTTGCACCAGTCTACATTTCCACCAGCAATGGACAAGTGTTCCCTTTTCCCCATATCCTTTCTAACACTGGTTGTTAGTTAATTTCTTTATGATAACTACTCTTTCTAGAGTCAAATGGTATCTCAGTGTTGTTTTAACTTGCATTTCATGGATGGTTACTTTTTTCCTACATTTATTCTCTTCTTTAATTTCATCCTCTGAGAAGTGTGTAAAATTCTAAGTATTTTAAGGATAAGAATTTGGTAGACAATACTGGGAAATCAATAAATAATTATAACTTTCTATCAAGCAGATTGTAATATGTATCAAGAGATTTTAGGGCCAGCCAAATAGCTCAGCAGATTAATGCCCCTATTGAGGCAGATGCTGGGGCTAGGAGTTCAATTCCTGGGCCTGCTATGGCAGCCCCACCCTACAGGCATGCTGAGACTGCAATTGAGAACTGGGCATGGTGGCTCACGCCACCCAAGTAATCCCAGCACTTGTTTTTTGTTTTTTGTTTTTTTTCCAAGCACTTGTGATGCTGTAAACAAGAGGATCACTACATGTCCAATGTAATAGCGAGAGACCCTGTATACCCTGTCCTAAATACAAAAAATAGAAAGTTATTATTATTGTTGTTATTATTATTATTGGTGGTGGTATCAGAGATTGAACTCAGGACCTTGTACTTGCCAGGAAAATGCTTATTCTACTGAGCTATCTTCCCAGGCCCCCAAAACAAGATTTAAAACTCATAAGAATCTAGATTTCTCTGCCCTTTGAAGAATCAAGCCTAAAGAAATAACTCAAAAAGAAAAATATAAGTATTAATAACTGTATTATTTATAACAAGATAAAATAGAAGAAAAAATAAATATTAAATAACAAAAAACTTCATTCTAGAAACAACATCCACAAAACAGTAGCTGGCAGCCACAGATATACATATAGGTAGCTAGACAAATGCAGAATTCTGCAGAAAGAATGATTATTACCTTTATGAAATTAAATATGCATAAATATATGGTAAAAAATTTCAAGGAAATAAATGTTAGATATGTTTCTGTCTAAATCAGTAAATTGTGAGAACTAGTACTTTCTTCCTCCTATGTTTCAATATTTGCAGATTTGCTACAGTTGTATTTTTATAATCTATCAAAACAAAAATCATAAAAATTGACTCTCATAAAGCTAAATTGACCGTATAGAAACATTAAGCCTGTTGGAGCCAGTTATTAACTTTTTCATTGAAATGGCCTTTGTTGAGTGAATGTGAATGAAGCCCTAAGCCCAGGAACTTGTCTAAAGGATGCCCCACACTGGCTGTTGGCAAAGACATGGCTCAGTAGAGCCAGAGGTACACAGACTATATGCATCGTCCAAAGCACTTGTAGGGAGATGGAACCCACAAAGAGTTGAAAACAGAATGCTGCATTCTCTCTTTACTGATATGGTCCTCAAAATCACCTCTTCTCCTGGATTCCTTCTAGGCAGTATTCTTATTTTCATACCTGAGCCTCAGTGTATGCTGCAATAACATAATTTTTGCTTTAAAATAGTCATGTAGCATGGCTGCCTAAGCACTTCATCTCAAAGCTCATTTGAGTTCTTGCCTACAGTATTCTGTAGGATATTATAAGCTTGTGTTCTCCAATTTCACTGGTCTATGACTTGTATCTTCATGCATGATTACAGGTCCAATGATCTCAGGACCCTTGGGGCCCCAATGCTGGGTCCTTAATGATCTGTAGTTCATTATAAATTCTAGAAAACAGACCTTTGTCTAAGTGCTTATTAATTAAGATTTTTTCCAAAAATCGTGGGTTGTGTTTTCACTTTGTTCAACATATACAAATCAATAAATTTAATACACAGCAACAGAACCAAAGACAAAAATCACATGATCATCTCAATAAATACATAAGTTTGTTCAATGCTCATTCATGATAAAAACCCTACCCCAAAATCAATATTGATGGACTCAACCCCATCAAAGATATGAGAAACCAACAGTCAACATCATATTAAATGGACAAAAGCTGAAAGCTTTCACTCTAAAATCAGTAACAAAACAAGGGTGTCTACTATAGTTCTGAAAACATTAGTCAGAGCTATCAGATGAGTGATAAAAGGAATAGGAAATGGAGAAGTGGAATTATCATTATTCACAGATGACATGACACTCTACATGGAAGAGCCCAAAAACTCCACCAAAAGCCTTATAGATTTAATAAACAAATTCAACAGAGTACAAAGTCAAAACTAAAAAATTAATAGCATTCCTATACATAAACAATAAACACACTGAGAGAGAAGTTAGAGAAATTACACACTTTACCAAAAGAGTCAAAAAATAAAATACTTAGCAATCAATATAACAAATGAATTAAATGATCTATACATTGAAAATTACAGTACTCTAGAAAAGTAGATTAAAGAGTGTATCTGAAAAGTAGAAAGATACATTCCTCATGTTAAAAAGAACTGATATTAAGAAAATGGCCTTCTCTCCAAATTATCATGCAAATTTAATGCTATCCTGATCAAAATACTATTAGCATATCTCATAGAACTAGAGACAACATTTTTAAAATTCACTTGAAACCAAAAGAGACAATAGCCAAAGCAATTATGAACAAAGCAAAAGCAGGAGGCATCACAATACCTGATTTGAAATATAATATATACTTGAAATCTCTGATTATATTACAGAACTACTGTAATAAAATCAGCATGGTACTGGCAAAAAAGAGACCTGAGAATCAATGGAACAGATTAGAAGATGCAGACACAAATAAAAACACTCTGAGCTGTTTTATCTTTGACGAATGGGCCAAAACTGTTCACTGGAAAAAAGATGACCTCTTTAATAAATGGTGCCTGGAAAGCTTTGGCTATATGCCAAAGACTACAAATAGACCCATGTCTATCACTATGCACTAAACTCAAAATAGATAAAAGATCTAAATATTAAAACCAAAAACCTTAATCTACTACAAAAGAAAGTAGGTAGAAATGTTGACAGCATAGTTTTAGCCAGAGTTCATGAACAAAATCCAAACTGAACATGAAATACTGCAAAGGATCAACAACTGGTAACCAATCTTATTAAAGAATGTTTTCAACATCAAAAGAAATCACCAAGTATGTAAAAAGACAATTTACAGAGTGGGAAAAAAGTGACAGTTAGTAGTCCCTCAGACAAAAGACTTTATATCTAGAACATATAAATACTTTAAAAAATCAGACCAATCAAATTTAAAGACCCAATTCAAAATTGGGCATCTGAGATGAAAACATACTTCTTAAATGAAGAAATACAGAAAGCAAATAAATAGATGAAAAAGTGTTCAACATCATTGATCATTCAAGAAATGAAAATTAAATCAACATTGAGATTCCATCTCAACCCAGAAAGATTGACTTTCATTAAGAAACCAACCAATAACAAATGCTGGCAAGGCTGTAGGGCAAAAGGAATCCTTTTATACCATTGGAGTGAGTGTAGACTAGTGAAACAACTATAGAAACAAGTGTAGAGACTCCTCAAAAAGCTAGGATTAGAAGTCCCATTCAACCCAGCTATTCCTTTATTTTTCCAGAAGAACTTAAAACATCATGTTGGAGTGATACACTTGTGCCCATATTTATAGCAGCAAAATTTGTCATAGATACATCTTGGAAACAGCTTAAATGCCCATCAACTAAGAAATTGATAAAGGAGATGTAATATTTTTATACAGTTAAGTATTACTCAGCTATAAAGAAAAACTCAAGGCTTTTATAGGTAAATGAATGAAACTAGAGACCATACTCTTAAATGAAATAAATCACACCTGCATGTGTGAACATCATATTGTCACCCTAGTGCAAGATACTGAAAGAGTAAATAAAATCTGAAATGTAAAATAGATATCACAACAGGGAAAGAAACTGTTCAAAAGGAAAGAGTAACTGTGATTGAAGAAAGGAGAAAAGAAGGAAGGGAAAAGAAAAAAATACATATATATATATATATATATATATATATATAATAGATAACATAGCTATACTACTAATATCTATTAGTTCATTGAAAAACATTTGTGCTTGTATTGGTCAATTTTTCATGCTTATATCTTGTAATCTGTTAAATTATTTTGAAAAATAACAATAAGCCATATTTTGAGCATTGTCACTCTCCTACTATCTTGACTTCAAATTTTGTATCATTGTTTTACTCTTCAAATGAATTAAATTTACCATGAGTAACAGGGAACCTAGTATAACAGTGATTTCAGTAATTCCGAAATGTTCATTTCTGTACTGAGAGAGAGAGAGCCCAGCGGCAAGCTTTCCTCTACATCAGGGATTCAGATGCCCTGACCTTAGCACTCCTCACACATAAGCTCTATTCTCCATGCCACCTCAGTCCCTGAGGTGCCTGTCCACCAGGAGCCATCATGTCTCTATGCAAATTAGCAGCAAAGGAGGAGCTAAGAAAGGCAGGAGATTCCCAGTGGCTACTACCAAACACTTTTGCTCATGTCCCTCTAGGCCACATTCAGCCGCCTAGTTACACCTACATTCAAAAAAAGATGGGAAACCTAGAGCTCATTTTGAATAGAAATGTGTCCACCTCAGTATTTGACCACTATGGAAGATATAGAAAATAATGTGAGACAATAAATAAGATGATTCCAAGAAAAGATTCCAATAAGTGAAGTAAGAGGGGAAGAATTTCAAGAGGAGAGAACACTTTTTGCACCACCAAAACATGGTAAAGAGTATTGTTTTCAGGAAATAATGGATCCCATTCAGCAGCTGGAAAATCTCTGGTTCAGTGCACAGGATTTAGGTTTACTATGAGATCCATATTTGTCTCATGGAAATGGATGAGAAGCCAATGATACGGTGACTTATGCTACTTTTCTGGTTTCCTTTGTGAATTTGGTATAATTCACATGAGCTAATATTCTCATGTTGAGTTGGTATTTTATTATTAAAGCATTTACTGTTCCAAGTTTGTGCTCATCCCTGGAGAATTATTAAAATGACTCAAACATCTACAAGGATGTAAACTTCAGAATGATAGGTCTACACTCACTCTGGGTTTAATAACTGTAAGTTCTCCAGCATTATTAACTATCCACAACCAGAGGGTCCAGCCAACTCCCTTTGCTCAAATTGCTAGTTATGTCCTATGCAGTACTGCATCTGGGAATACAAATAAATTGGGCATATGACATTCAAAGGTGAGATAATCGAAAAGTCTTCATCACATGCCAGATGTCCCACAGAGACAGAAAAACAGCGAGTTTATGTGAAATATGATTGCTTCATTTCCAGTAAACTTGATTTGAAACAGGGAAATTCTCCCTTCAACCCTGCCCTTTAACCCCGATTCCAGAAAACAAACATGACAGCATCTATCTGGCCTGTGAATGGGCCTCAGATATCTTGGACTGATGCCTTTATATTTTGCTACAACTGAATGTCTTGTGGAAAGTGTGGTCAAGTCAAGAGTTGGGTATCCAGTGCTGTTTGTTCTTATCCATAAAGTGCAAGGTGCAACTTACCTCAGGTTTCCTGCAGAAGAGACTTTGTAGCTGGAATGCATTTGTCTATCTCTGAAGAGGCTCTCAGACAGTTGGCATCATAGCCATCTTTTGCAGTATTCAACTCAGAGTTCCTGGAGCCTGCCCTACCTTTGGGGAAAGACTTTGGCAGCGGAGTACACAGCTCACAGCTGGAATTAGTTCCTGACACATAAAAACTGGCTCTAGTATTGTTATGTTGCAGACAACTTTATGCACCAGTGTAAAAATCATTACCTATGGGGAATATCATCACCACTTCTCATTGCTGTTCTCTGGTATTTGCGTATTGTGCATGAGCTTGCCACACTGTAGACCTTTCTGAGGAAACAGCTGATTTACCTCCAATAGCTAGAACACAGATGAGGGTCCTGAACACTATTTCATCAGTCTCATGTTTTAGGACCAAAGAGCTCAGACCTTCAATTGGGGATGCCAGAAGTTCTTTGGGACAGTGTCTCTTATCACATTCCTGTTCTGCTCTAAACAGAAATACAGAGAAAGTTAAGAATCATCTTCTTTTGAATATTTTAGCAGATGTGTCCTGAAGGACTTCCAGCCATCCATGAGCCAGCTACAGCACTTTTGCCATATCCAGACATGTGCATGCCCAAAGCACATTCAACTGCCCAAAGCAGGGTAGTTCAGGTGCTACCATTCACGCTCATACTTTATGACATATAACGATTGTTTATATTTCTTGGGTACAGTATGATAACTCAACATATTTAAACAATGTATAAAGTTGTCTTTTAAATAAAAATATTTCTGTACCATGATTTACATACAGTTGCTCTGCATCTGAATTTTTTACCTGGGACCACAGTGTTAATTGACACAGCTGTCAACAAGCATCAGTCAGAGCAATCATTTAGCAAGAGTATTGTTTGCCTGCATGGAAAGGGTACTGATTTATAATTTGGAGTCAAAGAATGTTGGCTTGAGTTAAGATTTCTCTTCAATTATATGAATGCATTTAAATTTCTGAGCTTCTCTGAGCTCTAACTTCCTGATCTCTACAAAATGAAGTTGATGATTATAAGCAACAGTAGTAGTTAGCAGCAGCAGCAGCAGCAGTAGTAGTATTCTCTCAGAATAGTTGCTGGATTAGTATTTCACAACTATTAAGGAGATGCTTAACAACTAATTGCCATTGCTTGCTTTCTTCTTCCTCTTGGTAGGAAGGTATCTATTCTACATCACCTGTGATTAACCTGCAGTGGTTGATGCAACCTCTCCAGCACTCCACAAAAGAGGAGCTGAGAGCCATAATGTCATTGGTGCAAGGTGAGGGGCTTTTCCTCTCCCCCACCCCACATAGAGATAACTCCCTGGAACTAGGGACCTTGGACAAACTCACTATGAGCTAAGCCAAGCAGTATAGACCACTGTTAAGCTGCTACTGCTATAGTTCATGTCATTGTTTTGAGTGTTTGGTCCTGGGAATTGAACCCAGGACCTCAAGCACGCTAACCACATTCTCTGCTGTTCCCAACCTTCTTTGTAAAATATTCTCCTTTGAGGCTAAATATGTTGAAATTCATAATTCATACCAATTGTTGATATATTTTTCAGGTCTATGGAGGTAGCTCAGTGGTCTAAGTGCCTGCCTGGCAAGTGCAAGGACCTGGGTTTGATTCCCAGTATTGCATGTCATGCTGGCCCCAGATGTGTTGGCCACTGAAACCAGGCATGGTGGTGCACACTTGAAATCAGAGTTCTGGGAAGGCCAAGACAGGAGGGTCACTGTGAGTTAGAGTTGCATAGCAAGACCCTGTACAATAAATAAATGAATGAATAAATAAGTGATTAAAAATCTTCTAAATAATATATATTTTCAGAAAAGACCTATGAATGCTTTTTTTTAAAAAAAAAAACTGTCATTTAGGAGAGGGCAAAAGGAAATGAGCCCAAAGGTTGGGTCTGGTTGACTGTGTGTGGCTTAAATAGAACAGTTTTCCACAGTGGCTGCAATTCGTGGGCTGATTTTCATGGACCTCAGCAAATCAGACTATTGGCATCTTTTGTTAAATCTCCCTTTGCTTTCTGCAGAGAAAGCCATTAGGAAAAACTATTTTCCTTTGCTTTGTTAGTTTGATTCATGCTCTAGGCTCCCGGAAACCAGTAAGGGATGAAAAAGTTCATTAACGCTGTTCCCTCCTTGGATCTCTCTCCCTGCTGAATATGAAAATCTACTCCTTCCTCCGCTACCAGAATTGTTTGCCAGAAAAAGGCAACACAAAGAATGATAGGAAGAAAGGTAGGAGTGAAAGTCCTGTGATTCATCTCTACTTACTCAATCTTGTTTCAGTTTTGCAGCAAAGTTTTCAGCAACCTGTCTTGTTTTCACCTATTGGGAACATGAGGGAAGGCAGCATGGTGTGATCTATTGGCTGGTATTCCATGGAACAAATTCAAATTTCATCATATCTGAGACCTGCAGATATAAAGTTACAGAGAAAAAAGTAATGCACCAAAACTAATGTCTCAGTTACTCTTCTCTCATTGCTGGGACAAACACCCAACACTAGAAATTAGAGAAGGAAAGGTTTAGCTCACAGTTAGTGGAGGTTTCAGTCCATACTCAGCTGGTTCCAAGGCAGAGTAGCACAGGGCAGAAAGCAGCCATTCAGCAGTAAGAGCAAGGGAGTGGCAGCAGCTAATGCAACTAACTAGCTTCTCTCCCTACTTAGATTGTAATGCAAATTACCTACCCCTGGGCAGGTGCAGAACCCACACCCACAATAATCAAACACAAACTCCAGGAGCCTCTTCATGACTGCATGAGGCTTTGGGACACAACTAGACACAGACCATAACTAATATGCCACATTTAGCTTTTTAATCTACATATAAATACATACACACATACATTTTTCTATTACAAAAATACATTCTTGGAAATACCAATAAGAAACTATGAATCACAGTTGTCTTTGTAGGGGCTAGGGGTATGGTTCAGTGGTATAATGCTTACCTATCAAGCTGGAAGCCCTGGGTTTGATCCTGGGCACCAGAAACAAAAAATAAACCTCCCCTAAGAAACAATTCAACTGAAAAAAAAATACAGTAAATTCACAAAAGACCAAAAATAAACAAGTCAACTGCATAGCTGTCTTTGTAGAAAATTGTAACAACAATTAGACAGAGGCATATCCTTTTGTATTTTTTGACTATTGTACCATTTCTGCATATTATTACCTGGTTAACAAAGTAAATATTTTTGTGAAAAGAAAACTGTCACCAAAAATAGAAGATAACTGATAAAGTTAATACATTATAGTCTGCGTCCATCCTTGAATTGAAAGGCATAATGTATCAAAACTTCATTTTGTACGTGTACCCACCCCCAAGATGAATATAAACTTCATGGACTACAAACATGTACTAATAAAATTTTGAAAAGACTACAACCAAGCAGAGACTTTCTCCTTTATGTATCTGGAAGCTTTGAAAAACAAATTGAAGCTTTCCTAACAGTGTCACTTTATTACTGAATGATGAGATGTCCTTAGTAAAATCCACATCTTTTGAGAGATTCTTGTCTCATAGAAAGAGTACTCAATTTGAGGTCACGGCTTCTAGTCTTGGTGCTCATCATTTTCTGAATCTATCTAATCTCTCTACACTCTTAGTGATCTCTCAAGAATAAGACTGGCATCAAATGAAACAATGTATATGAAAATGTGTCTTAAATTGTATGCATATAAAAGAGATTATTCTCTAAAAGCTTTGTATTCATCACTTCAGGCAGCTCACATGAAATTCCATAGATGTACATATAATTGTCTCCACAGTTTTGATTGCCTGTCCTGAATCTTGACTCTGTGTTCTGAGAGTATTGTGTAAATGAGGAGAGGACTGAGACTGTGAAAGATTGCCCAAATCCTCCAGTGAACCCACTCAGGAACTGGCCAAGGGGGCACGTGCCATAACCTCATCGCCTCTCTTGCAGATGCAACAGGTAGGAGCAAGAACAGGACTGATCCTCTGGCTTGTGTGACCCAGGACTCTTCTTAAATCCAAGAGGTGAGCAGTGAGAGGAGGCAGTGAGTGCTCCAGCCCAGCGGCGCTGTTCACAGGCTGCCACTTCACACTGAGCAGGAGGCCAAGCTCCTCCTCCTGGTCAGGACTTTAACACAGAAGATACTTGGATCTGGAAGATGAATCATTTCATCATAAACGTATCACCCTTCCAGAAATATGATTGTGAGTGATTCTGTCACCATGACACTGCAGCATAGCAGTGGACCAAGGGACGGTATAAGCCACCCACCTGGCTATATGGTATTGTGTTCCATGAGATGTGTAAATATTCACTGGGCAGTAAGAAGATGCCCATGGTGCAAATCTCTAGGCTGAATGAAATGAACACCCCTTTTTGTGGGAGAAATCTCAGAACCTACATAAATGAGCAATGTTTTCTTCTTGCTGACCACAGTTTCTGTATACTACCCTCTCCTTTGATTTTTTTATGTAATATTTAACTAATTATATTTTCCAAACTTTGAACTAAGAACACTAAATAAAGCAGACAGTCACTGCTTTAACCTGCACTACTCTCAGTCCCCCTTCAGGGCATTCAGTACATATTGGGAGAACAAATCACTAATTTATCAAATGAGAGTAGCTTTTCTATGACCCTTCACTTTGATCCATCAGTGTTTAAAGTGCCTTTCCAAAGGCTACATGAAGGTGTGCCCATTGTCTACAAACACTTGCTTTAAGTGATAGTTATGCAAGCACACATGCAAATACTCTTATTTTCTTCCAAAGGAACACACAGAGTCTGTCTCCATTATTTTTTTTATATCTATACTCAGAACTTTGTCATAGGAGCAAACTTACCCAGTGAGCTCTCCCATGGGATCTCTAACCTCATTATTTCTCAGCATAATTAAATTTTTATTAGATTAAACTGTATTTTTTTTCTAGACTTCTCAATAACTGTATTACCCATCGAATGTTTAATGCACCATAGGATTGGACCCCAAAAGAAATGTGAAGAAAAATAATCCTTTATTGTTAGTTGCATTCACAATTCTCAATTTTATGAGGAAGTCTCACACGTGCTATTCTCATTGTATGAAAATACTTTCAAGGTACTTTTTTCCAAATAAAAAAATGACAGGAATCAATAGACTTAGCAACAAAAAACTGCCTTTGGCTGGCTAGGAAATAAAAGGTAAAAATGGAAGGACTTTAAATGAAGAGGAAGTGGCTTGACAACCCAGACATATTGGCCCAAATTATGAATTCAAGAAAAACAGAGTAATTCAGCTCTGAAACTACAGCGGTCTCTTTATGATGCTCAAGGGAAAGTAGTAGAATGTCCTTAAAGCTTCAGTCTTCTATTATCAGCCACCACATAGCCACACTCCCAGCCAGCTCTTCTCTCTTCCGAAGGGCTCCAACACAGAGACAACTACCTCTTCCCCATGTTATTTCTAGTGTGTCTGAGGGTTTCCACATTTGCAAGAACAAAAATGTATTTTACCTTGAACTGGTGAGCAAGGGATGCTGTAGTCTAAAGAATACTCACTTCCAGGTCTAGCTTCCACCTGCCAGGATACCATCCAGAATATGGCTCTACAGTTCGGCTGGTGAGGAGAGACTTTCCACTGCACACATGTGTGGAAATAAAAACTGCAGCTCTCTCACCAAATATGTTTTCTTAAGCAGCAGAGTTAAACTGACCAAAAATACTGCTAACAAGCTTAAAATATCAGAGTTGAAAATCAGCAAAAATCTTCATGTATCCTGCACACAGTTGAATCCCCACATTTCACTTATCATTATCTAAGTCTGCCTGAATCTATGGAAAGAGATGCTGCCGCCCCCAGACACAAAGCCAAAATATTTAGTCAAGTGACTATGTGCATGTGCGGGGTAGTGAAAATAAACAAAAACCAATTCACTTCCTTTTATCCCAATGAATTATCAGATAATAGGCAGATGAGTTCCCAGAGTATTCCAGATTAGCCCTATCATTAGATTATCTCACTGCATTAAAATCTTCCTTCTCCCCACAACACAAAAATCTTTAAGGAAAGAATTACAATTTAGTCTTCTGTTATGTGCCCCAGTACACAGCAGGATGTTGGCCATGTAATAGGATTTTGGAAAGCACAGTATTTGGAGCTGACCTGAATTAACTTGAATTTATTCTTGCAATAGGTAAACACAAACTGCCAACTGTCACTGCTGTATGTACCCAGAAGCTGCTTCAAGGAAAAGGTTGCTCCTTTGTGACATTGTACAAGTACTAGGAAAATAAAGGGCTGCCTGTTCTGTGGGGCAATTTGTGACTTTCAGGTTGAGGTAGACATTAAGTTCTGAAGGCCTGCTCCACAGGAGTCAAGCCTTCACAGAGAAGGGAGTAGCCACCCTCAAATCTCATACCTACATGAACCCACTTTGATCCTAGCTGGTGCTTGGCTTTGCTCTGGAACTCAGCTTTATAGGGGGAGACTGAGGCAACATGATCTGTTCCTGTCACCAGCAGAACTTGCTGAGCCTGGGTTCCATTCCACATCTGCTCCAGGAGCTTTGCTGAGTGAACACACACCGACGACTTGAAAAGGAGCGCAGTTATGCTTTCAAAACATTTAGTCTCCCTTAGAAAAGAGAAGCTCCTTCTTAAGGGATGGAATTTTAAAGGTAGACTTTTATATAGCTTGGTACAATTCAGTAACATTCCAGACAGGAGGATATTTATCCAACCCCATAGTCTGAATATATTTTTAACATAAATGTACCTTTTACCATTTTATGGAAACATTTCTAAAACTCAAGAAGTGAACAGATTCTCTGCAATAAAAAAAATATTTCCCCTTGAGCCCTTGGTGCTAATTTTATTTTAATGTCATTTAAATCTGTATGACCCAAGCTTCAAAGATTTCAAAACCCTTCTGCTTACAACTGTTGAACAGAAATGTTGTAAATTAAATAAAAACAAAATGTCAAGCCAATGAGTTTTTAATTAGCCAACTTAATTTGCTGCGATGAATGGTACTGTGTTCTGCATGCTATTGGCTCCATTCAGGCTGAGCCCAGGATGCACCTGTGCTAGGGGTCCTTTCAGGTTCTGCAAAAGCTTGAAAAATAGACAACATTCAATGATTCACTTCTCTCTATTGGATTACTGAAAAAACTTCATTTATAAAATGTGCATCACTTACATATTAAATTGGGCTCTATTATTTTCTTATTAGTTCAAAATAAAGTAGTACTATTTTGCAAAGAAGATACTGGAAATGAAGCGCAAACACAGGCACTAAATTCATTCAAATGATCTATGAATGTACCTGTCAGGATTTCTTTTATTTGCAAACAAAAGAAAACCCAGCTTAAATTGGGTCAGATCCAAAGGAATCCCTGGCAGTCATTTTTCATGGGCGATAACTATGCCATGAGTTCATCCTCAGGGAGTAGAAAGAGATTGGCTAAATGTGTATGATCAAGGCAGCCTCCAGGAACCATGGATAAGAATCGTGTTATTCACACTTTACGCCTGAGAAAGTGAAGTGGATTCTAAAGGAAAGGCACAGTGCCATCATCAAGAAAGAATAGAGGGCTGTGGAGCTTGCTTGGTGGTCTCAGCACCTGCCTGGCATGCACAAGGACCCTGGTTCGATCCCCTGCACAACATGCTTGCCCCTGAGCCACCCACTGCAACCAGTGCTAGTAGTGCATGCCTGCGATGAGACTGAGACAGAAGGATCACTGTGAGTCCAAGCTGCAAAGCGAGACCCTGTACCAAATAAGTAAGTAAGTAAATAAAAAGAATTTTTAATCTTAAAAAGAAATAGACATGCTGGCTGGTGAGACAGCTCAGTAGACTAAGTGCATGCTTTGAAAAACACAGGGAGCAGGGTTCAATCCCCAGTCCCACATGCCACACCAGCCCAGCCTCCAGGGGTGCACTGAGGTGGAAAACTAATCCAGGCATGGTGGCACACACCTGCAATCCCAGCACTGGGTAGGCTCAAAACAGGAGGATCTCTGTGAGCCTGAGCTGCATAGTGAGACCCTGTACCAAATACATAAAAAGTGAAAAAAAAGAAAAGAAAAAAAAAATACAAGTGCCAATTACTAGCAGTAAATATCCACTACATCCTTGCATTTTTAAAATTATGATTAAAAGAGGAACACAACTTTTAACTTATTGTAAAGAACACTCATTACACACAAACTGGCCCTTAGATACCCAAGGATTTATCAGACCCCAATTTAAGAAACACTAATTTTGTTAGGGTGGTCATACAAAAACTCAAAAACTTAAAAGTTCAAAAAAGGGAGTCCAGATGACTACTGACCAGAAGATACATACAGCTCCTAGAGGACCCTGCACAAAGAAGGGATTACAGCTTTTTAGATATGTTTATCTTGCATTTTATATAAACAAAAACAGACTTCTGCCTCTCTCTTACCAGCTCACATAAAGAGGATGTTCACCCAGCTTAGAGTTCATGTCAGGATGCTTTGTCTTGATCTATAGACTTCATAGTAGTGATGAAACCCACTTTGGGAGCCCCATTAACATCAGAGAATCAGGAACTGAGGTCATAAAACCCCATCAGAGAAGCAATGCTGTAGATTAAAAAAAGGTTCAAATATGAGCCTTAAAAGTTATAACAGCAGAGCTTCAATATAGGTTCACAACTTGCTCTAATAGAAAAGCTGTTTCTCTAAAATACAACAAAGCAACAAGGACAATAGTGGTTTATGTACTCAACAGTGGTCAGTAATTCTTATGAAGACTGTCTAGGGAGCCTGGTGGACTGTAACATCCATGGTGGCAGGTGGGTTGACACAGGACAGATGAGTTCACACCAAACAGGTGTGGGGTGGTTTCATCCTTTGACTCAGTGTGCCAGTATCCAGTCTTCTGGAGACTGACCTCATGGGGAGCCAAAGAGTGTACAGCAGCCCCTTTGTTAATATGTGAGTAGTCATGATCATGTGGAACAACAGGACCAGGACTGTGGCTTCATACAGGGCTACCTCATGCAACTAACCTTTGTTGTGCAAGTAGCAATGTCCCTGGACCAAATCAGATGGCAATGTGGTATCCAAAAGGTTTTATTCCTCTTGCTTTCAACTTCTAGCACCATCTACACCAGCTATGTGCATGGCTACCAGCCAGAGCTCTCCTCCTCCTCCTCAGTATTCCAGTAACAATGTGGATGACTTGGAACAAGTCAGTTAATGTTTGTGTTGCTTAACTCCTCTGTTTATAAAAGATACTGACCTTAACTCTACCTCCACTGACAGGGTTGTTAGAAGAACAAGTAAAGGAGATTGCAGCTAAGAAAAGTGACATAAAATGTAATAGCAACATGCAATCACTGAGCTCTGTTCAATTATACAAGCATATCTTGATTTTCTACTCTTTGCTTTTGATTATTAATAATATTCCAATATTGTCCCATGGTTAATCATGTAAGTTCAAATTCACAATATTGTACATAATAATTTGGAAAACTAGAATTTTGTGATAATCTATTGATGTTGATATTTGTTTCCAACAAGCAGTCTCATAGAAACATATCTAGTGGGGTTTTTTGTTTGTTTATTTGTTTGTTTTTATGTATTTGGTACAGGGTCTCACTAAACACCTTGATCCTCCTATCTTCAGCCTCCCCAGGGCTGGAATTACAGGCATACACTACCACGCCCAGTCTCAGTTGTGGGTTTAGCATGTCTGGGGGCAGAGCTGGCATGGCATATGGTGCTTGGCATCCAACCCCGGTGCCTGCACTTGCCTAAGCAGGCACTTAGTCCTCTAAGCTATCTCACTGGTCCTAGAAGCATATTTATATACACAGCAAAGCAGAGAAAATCTGAACTCAGACTCCATTTTTACAATCACTGATACGGTATCATTATTTTATAACTATACCTTAATTAAATTTTTCTTACAGGTACTTACAAACCATAAAAATCCAGACAAATTGAGCATAGCAGACCATTACATCACCATTTCTTTGCTCATAAGATTCTGTTTCAGGGTGCAAAGAGTGACAGTATTATAGCATAATTACTACTCTTAGTAGCAATGAGTAATATCAACCGATCAACTAAGCACCAGAAATTGACAACAACATTTTTGTTTTGCTCTGTGGCTGCAGGCTAATTTTTCTTTCCCCACCCATAGTAAAAACTCCAATAATATTTCTCACGATAGGGGTGATGTGCCTTAATAAATATCTGTTTATGATTCATACTAAGGAGTAAGCACAATCTGCTACACACAAGCAAGCTGCTTTGTCCCAAAGGGAAACACATTCTCTGTTGAATTAACTCAGACCTGAGGCAAAATATAGCCACATCATCATCCTTTCAGAGCCTCATCTGATCATCAACTCATTTTGATGTTCCAATGGCTCCCAAATGGCTTTGGGAAAGGCATCACTGATTCCATCTCTTAAGTGAGAGAGCCAAAGTGGAGCAATGTAGAGTTGATATGTATCTGTCAGGCTTGAAACTTACAAGATGTTATCAACATATACACAGTGAAGGGTTAATCTTTAAAATGTATTAAGCCCCATTGCCTATATTCCCCCTTCTCCTTGCTTCAGACACTCCTAGCCCATCATTCTAGGTTCTTTATGAAGCAGTTTCGGAAATCTTCAAGCATGAGTGTCTTTAGTTGAGCTGTCATAACTGTCTGGATGTCCTGAATCCGTTCAAAACATTTTCCTTCCACACCCATCTTGACTTTGAGGTCAGACTTTGAGTCTACAGTCTCGCAGTGCCAGGTTTGGTGAATAAAGTGAATGAGGATGAAATGGTACTTAGCATTGTAGTTAGGAAACATTTTCTGGAACAGATAATATTTAAACAAAAATATAAAGAAAATGTTTGCATCATATTGCATAATTGGATAAGTTCAATTGGAAGTTTTGGCCAAATTGCATATGAAAATAACTGCTGGAGCACAGTGGGGTGTCCCCTTGGCTGGCACTGTGTCAAACATCACACTTCATTTATTTACATGCCTAATTTCTTAAGAAATTCAATTTGAGATCCTTGGGCTGTTATTACCAGCCCAAGTCTATAAGACTATGAAACAATCAATGGTCTTAGTCAATTATATGCAACCATCACTTCTTTCTGTCTTTGTTAACAGAGTTGTATGCTCAATATTGTACAATAATTGACATAACACTTAAATAAGTCGATTTTGACTCCATATAGCCATGATACAAAAATGAAGACTAAAGGTTGATTAAAGTAGTGATGAATTATCCTGTCAATTCTAGTGGAAACATGTCCTGAAAGGGGACAGCTCAATAGTCAGCATATCCCACCCATCCCAGTGTCAAGCACCACTTTCCCAGGAGAACTTTTCTTCAAATGCAAGTGTACATAAACGTGCTAGATCAGCCCAAGCCCACAAATATCCATGATGCTATTGTAATATAATCTGTGTTGGTGTGCTGGCTGTGCCAAAACAGGTCCCTGTAGGCAAAATTGAAAACTTTTGTCTTTTTCTATCATTCATGATACTAACTGCATCAAAACAATCCTCCAACTCCACTGTTAACTGACCAGAAAAAAAGTGGGAGTCGGGATTGCAGTTTGATTGCCTTGACTGAAGTTAATGTGAAGTTAGCTCCATCTGAAAACATCTGAGCATCTGTCTACAGGGAAACTACATCTATACGTATGTGCGTATAGATATGTGATTTAGAATGCACACTGTCTCATTATAGAAAACATGAGATGAATGTGTTGAAAGCACTCCCACAAAACAACACTCCCACAAAGATGTTATAAAAAGTTATAATGGCTAAAGAGAGCAAGCTGCTGAATTCTGCTTGGAGTGTCTCTGATTAAGGCTAGCTACACAGTTGAACTGACACAGTTGACTCCAATGCATCCTCAGAACTGAACAACATGCACTAAATCCACTATGACACTTTCATTCTAAAATCAACACAATGAGCCTCATCTTCTGCTGTTTAATGTACTTTTTTGCAAAGTCACCTTTTCCATGGGAAGAAAGAATTGAAGGCTTATTTTTTGTGTGGTTCTTTCACAAGGAAAGGGGGAGCAAGGCAAAATGAATAGTAGATTTGACAGAGTTTAATCTCATGAATGGCTATGTATAGCGGGGTGTGTGTGTGTGTGTGTGTGTATGTGTGTGTGTGTGTGTGTGTTAAGAATAGCTATTTTAAGAATATAAGGGAAACAAATCAAGAATAAAAGACGAATTATAACTAATGGGTTTCTTTACAAAGCAGTTTTTTGACTGGGGGGAAGTTGACAGTATGTCTGAAAATTGTAGATTCCAGCAATGTGGCCTGACTCATTTCACCCAGAATACACTTGTTCGGCATAATGTTAATGCCAACTCTGTGGTTAGAGCTGCCAATTTGGATGCTACACCTACAGCCTCAAACTCCATACAGCTGCCCAATTCAACTGGAGACCAAATTGTATCTACATGACCAGGTAGCTCTGGAAAATAAAAATGAATTGGTCCAATTTTTCCAAAGCCTGCCTATGTTAGGAGAAACAGGACCTAAACTCGACTGTTCAGTGAGGTATCTAAGCAAACCAGTGAATTGGACCCACTCCACAGGCACTGCCCCAAGGGAGGCAAGGAAGAATAATATATTTGCCTCAACTCAAACCAAAGAAAAATTCAGACCCTGAAATTTAGTACAGTCATTTTAATAAAATTTAATAATGACAGTGGTTATATAACTGTTCCAATGTATGACTACTGATAATAATTTTTGATGTCACTAAAACAAATCTCAGCTGTAGTGTTCATGCCACATTTTCTTTCTAATAAGAATTATTAAAAAAAGAATTATATAAACTAATACACATATGCTAAGAAGCACACTCTTGTGTTTCATCTCCTGGTTTGTTGTGTTTGTTTTCAATTACTCTGCATCAGCATAGCAGTTTGCACTACACAGAATTGGAAAAAATTGTATCCATCTACAAAGCAGAATGTACCAACCAATAATTCACATTATTTGTTGAACCTCGCAATTTAATGACTTCGTGAGACCCTATTTTGAAACAAGAAATGAAAATGGACTGAGAATGAGGTTCAGTGTGAAGGCCCTAGGTTCAAGCCCAAGTCCACAGAGGAGAAGGAGAAGAAAGAAGTGGAAAAGGAAGGGGAGGATAAAGAAGAAGAGTAAAAAGAGAAAGCAAAGAAAAGGAGGACAAGAATAATTGGGAGAGGGAGAAGAAGGGGAAGGAGAAGGAGAGAAAAGAAATCCAAACTGGAACTGCTTGAATTCAAATGATGATGCATATACCTGATTCACTCACATGTAAAGATAAAGGAAAAGCAAAAAATTATATATATATATATATATATATATATATATATATATATATATATATATATATATATATTCCTAAAGCTCACCTTTTCTTCATCTAATATAATATACATTTTATACACAAGACATAAGATTCCTTTGCAGATGTCCTGCATCTACTAAGATTCAGAGAGGGCCACCTGGAAGAGTGCCCAGAGTCAGCAGGTCCCAACTGCTGGCATCAGTTTGCAGCCCTCTCCCCCTCCTGTAGATCTTTTGCTGCCAAGTTATTGTGTCTCTAAACACACGATTGCTTCTTAAAATAAGCTTCCAACTTTGGGCTTTTGAAAGCATCTTTGATTTTACTTGTCATCCAGCATCTAAGAAATAAAATTCCTCTCCCAATTAAGTGTAGAAATTAAAAAGGTTTTCAATGAACATCAAGTGTTTTTATTCTGGAATAACATTTCCCAGTACACCAGAGAAAGCAAGGACTCTGAAGTGAAGGAGCTGGTGTACCGAGACATCTATCTGCTACTGTTGACTTTCTCTTCAGTAACTCTGGCCTAGAGGAGTTGGCATGATGTTTGTATGATATGGAAGATGTACCTGGAGGGCATCTCTATAGGCCTGAGTTAGAGTGCTAGAGAAATTAGTGCACTGAGCATTCTTTGGAAATAGAAAGTTTAAGACAGTTTAGGAGGGTCTCTATTTCCCTCATGTTGGATGGCAGCTCCCATAGCAACTCTCCAAACCAAAGTGTGGGGTCTTAGAGCAGCCATGGCAGCAAGCTTTCAGAGGGGAATTGAACTTCAGAGTCTAGAGGATCTCAATAAAGTTTGGCTGGCTTTAGGGGAAGAAAATTAAAATGCCAATGCATCTAGATTGATGTAATAGTTCTCTGGGCCTTCTCTGAAGGTATAGCTACTCCACTAAGAAGAGACAGGGACTCTGAGTTTTTCCAGACAAAAGGCCACTTTTGTGAAAATTGAACAGTGACTCCTATGGATTTAGAAGAGCTCCAAATTTGTTTCAGGGAAGTGTGTTCTCACATATCTACTGAAGGTCACTCTCAGGTAGTAATTCTAATTGTTGCCCAGAAAAAGAAAAGCTCATTTTCCCTTTTCCCCTTTTCTATTACAATGGACATTATCAGAAGCCAATGGCATGTATAGCAAAGAAGTACCTAGTATTTAACAATTCTATGCAAACAACCTGTAAAATTATGAAGAATCATTGTCATGGGAGGAGTTAGTTCAGATGCTTAGGTGAGGCAAGCAGGACATTTTCTCATCCCTGAAGTCAAAAGGAAAGAGAAGCTCAATAGACAGCTGTTCCCAAGAAAAGGGAAGCCAATGAGAATGAAAACACTCTCATGGAAAGAGCCAAACTGGTGAAGGCATATTGAATGCCAGTGTTATGAGCAGTGCTTTAAAAGAAAGAATGGGAGTGGGTAGAAAGGTATAATTATTGTCTTTAAAAGTTTCTACCCTTATGAAATAAAAGCACCAAACCTATAGAAAATGTACTAATGTGGACAAACTGTGAAGTGGGAGAAATGATATCAGGTACACGAACAGATAGATCATAGGTAGATAGATGATTGATTGATAAATTGGTAGAAGACAGATAGATAGATGATAGATAGATAGATAGATGATAGATAGATGATTGATAGATAGATAGATAGATAGATAGATAGATAGATAGATAGATAGATAGATAGATAGAGATAGATAGATAGATAGATAGATAGATAGATAGATAGATAGATAGATAGATAGATAGATAGATAATCTGCTATTAATCTGCTATTATCCCTGGGTACTCTAATAAATATATCCCATATTTTTCATTTTATTTTAATCTTCACCATAACCCAGTAATATATTTATGGCAATTTTATAGATTCATCAAAGGCCAATCTTCAGGATATTCTAAAAACCGGTTAGATATACATGGCTAGTAAATTATAGAGCTGGGATCTGAATCCAGATTTACCTGTTTAAATGCTCCTTCAGAGTTTAGTGCAAAGTGTAGAGCCTAGCTCCTCTTGGGAGATGGTGTTTCCTCTCCTGAGGTAATGACTTCCTTCTCATTCATGATTCTTGTTCTGCAACACTGTTGACAGGTAGCCCAGAGCCAGATTTTCAGCTCTATTTGTCCTTATGATTGGCACATTTTTCTACATGGTTAATTTTATTACAACTGTGCTTTTATGATTCCTAATTTCTTTCTGGTAAAAACAGGATCTACATAAATAAGTTAGATTAAATTGGTAGAGAAACTTCTGTTCCTTCTATGGCACGGTGCCCTGCCTTAAGATAACAAGTCTCAGCAACAATCCAAATTGTCATAAATAGTCACAAAAGGAGGCAAACTTCAACTTCAGTGAATTCAAGGATCCAGAGAAGGTGGGCTTCAGAGCAGCTCCTAAAAGGCTAAGAGGAGCAGGCCACAGGCAGTGACAGGCTTAGGAAAACTCAGGAAGGATAGTGAGTAAGCAACAGAGAAGAGAAATTTAAAACCAGCAAATAAAAACAATTCAAGCTGGTAACTGAGCGTCATCTTCAAAGTCATTATTTCATTTTCTTCTTGCATTAAAAAAAATTTCTTTACTTTTCGCCCATATTTGATATTTGTTGAATTCACATCCTACCTATATTCTTTCATGGAGATTTTCTTTTTTCTTTCTTTGACACCCTGAGATAGATTGGCAAGTGGCCTTGCTATTCCCCAGGTGAAGGATCCACAGCATCCCTGTGTACTTCCAGCCCTGAATGCACAATTCACAGGAGTCTTCGCGCTCTCATAAACTGTCCTGAGAATACTTGAGGTCCCTTTGAAGTATCAGGTAAAACTCACCCTCCGTCTTTTTGATGCTCTTCTGAGAATTCTGCACAGCCTGAGAAAGGCGTAACAGGCATGATGGCTCTATTTTCCCACCTCATTCTATCTCACACCTACACTTTGAGAATTGTAAGTGACAGGGAGAGGTATTTGTCACCACATAGATGTGCTTCATCATCCCCTGGTCCTCTTGGGGTTATGCTCTTTAGGACCAAACTGCTTGCTGGGCCTCCCGGAGCATTTTCAACAAATCAAGGAAGTACATAGCCAGGTTTTCTAAATTCATAGGACTTTCCCTAAATGCCCAAAAGTTTATCACTGACATTTCACAATCCTGCCAGCTAAACTATGCCTTTCCTCAAGGGAGTACTTTGCCCGATCATTGTTATCATCAAAAAGCATTTATTAAGTACTCACCTACAGACCATACTGAGTACAGCACCGTGCGAGGGACTCTTACACTGGACTTAAACTTCTCTGGCTGCAACTCATTTATCTGTCTTTGCTTTGCTCAGTGAGCAAGAAGTCACCTTCTTCCACCTACAGGTCAGAGGTCAAAGAGCCAGGATCCTGAGCAAAGAAACCTCACTAGAAGCTAGAGCAATGTACTCTTCTTTATCTGAAACCCAGGGAAGATATGGCAAGCAAGATGTTTTCCAATCAGGGCCCCTCTTAATGACAGAACTAGACATGCAAAGAACCAGACCACCTACATATCCTTTTCTGGCTATGTAGGTGGTCTTTTCTTTTGTTCCTTTTCTTTTTTCACTGAATTTGGAAAATTGTGTAATATAAGATAAATACTAATGTATGCATCAAATGTGTGAATAATGAAACATAATAACAAGATGAATATTATGAACTCACCACAAAACATAAAGTTTTAGTCTCAGTGCTGAATGCTCTTATAGGTCTGCTCCTCTTTAAACTTTTCCCTTTAAAAACGAATCTTGTGCCACCTTGGATAGTCATCACTGATTTGTCTTACAATTTTAGTGTACGTGTTTATAAACAGACAGTATATTCTTTTTGAAATTTTTTATTATCTAAGGAGAATACAAAATAATAATAAAGAAACATTAGAAACAATATAGAAATCCTGGGGCCCCAGAGCCAGTGCAGCTCAGCCAGTGAGTGAGAGCTCCAGGCCCACCGCACTGGAGGGACCCCTCCCAGCAATCCCCATTGCCAGCAATCCCAGGACCCCAGAGCCAGCCAGCTTGGCCTCTGAGTGAGAGTTCCAGGCCGGCTGTGCCAGAGGGACATCTCCCGGGGACCAAGACATAGCACAGCTGGGCCAGGAACAAACAGAGGGGAACCACAGGAGCTGCAGCAAAAAGGTAATGAACACAACAGCTAGATCCAGGCCAGCCATAACTGGATAATCTCATACTTAATAGACTGGCACCCAAATCTTATTAGACGTTAAGGTTATAGCTGCACCAAAGCTCTACACCAAAGGTCAAAGGTCAGTGCTATACAAAATGACAAAGACAAGGAGAAAACTGCAGTCTCAGGGCTCAAGCCCACCAGTAAGTGCAGAGGACACTAGCTCAGCTGAAAGGAATGAATTAACAGAAACAGAAGCGAAGGAACAACAGCAGAAAGGTATAAAGGAAATCAAATGAGAAGTAATTCCTGAAATAAAAACAGATATATCTGAATATATAGCATCTGAATTAAAGAATCAAATGCAGAAATATCAGGGGGAAAAACCAAAGCTCACCCAGAACAAATGCAGAGAGCACGAATGAGGCTGAAAGGTATGAATTAACAGCATCTGAAGCAAAGAAACAACAGCAGAAAGGTAATGAGGAACTAAAATGAAAAAAATTGCTGAAATCAAAAGAGAATTCTTTGAAAAAAAAATTCTTTGAAATCATAGCATCTGAAGTATAGAAACAAGTCCAGAAATATGTAGAGGAAACCCAACATAGAAAAAACTCCGCAGAAAAAGAATTAATAACTACTTCTAAAGAAGACATGGATAAAAAAATAGAGATCAGAAATATGATGGAGTCTTTGAATGAGTAATACAGAAAAGAAATAGAACGCATGAAACAGAGTCAAAGAGATAAAGAACAACTAAAAATATCAATCACAAGTTTAAAAAAACCATTTGAGTGAAAGCACTAGCTGGTGCAGCTAGTGAAAAGGTGAGAAAGGATCTCTTAAAAACAATGAGAATGCAGGAAAAAATAATCCATCGCCTGCAAGATGACGCCAGGGTGAACAATGTAAGATTAATTGGTATCAATGAGAATGAAGGAGTCAATATAAATGACATAAAAATAATTTGGGGAGAAGTAATCGCAGAAA
>PVKA01023438.1:0-35646 GCA_004027165.1 Ctenomys sociabilis
ATATTAAGCTGAGCTGTAAATGGCTATGGTCGACAATTTCTTTGAATAACTCACTATTGTTGTAGAATGCTGGACTGTGTTGGATTGTGGTGTCGAGTTCAAGCACCTAAGTTAGTTGAATGTCAATGGAGTGCCCACCTTTGACAGGTGTAGACAAAGGAAGGGGTGTAGAAAGAAAAAATCATGATGTGTGTGTATATAGACAGTATAGTTGGGATAGATAATGCTGTGCTTCTACATAATCCTATGAGAGGCAAGATCTGCACTAATGGTGGTTGGACAGGATATTATGTCTGCTTCTAGTACTATGGTCATCCCCTAGGAAAATAATTATTGAATTTTTGATATAATTCAGGTATAAAAAATAAGATAAGTAAGCAGCTACACTCTTAATTCACTGATAAGAATTATCTGCTAAAATAATATCTGTAAATATAATATCATGTATGCACCTTGTACAATACCAAAACATTATGAAAACAGTTTGCAGTGTATTAATTTGTCAAATCTGTATTGTTAAGGTGTCTTGAAACTGTTTGATTGACATTTGTAGTTCAATAAAAAAAATAAAAATAAAAATAAAAAAATAAAAATCTTTAGCGCAGTGTCCTCATTCCCCTGCCAGGGGAGCAGCAGCCATGGTCCATGGTCCAAGGTCCAAGTGAAGCTTTGGCCTGGCAGCCTGGTGGGCCTGTGGGCGGGCAGGCGGCCCAGGGACGTGTGGCACCCTGGGTGCAGCACCAGCTGCAGGCCCCCACGCAAGAGAGGGAAAGGTGTAAGAGTTTCCTCTCTGTGCTTCAGTACGAAACTTGGGAGTGAAGTTCCTACATGAGGGCTTACAGCCATTTTCTAGCCCTCAATCACCATGACATAGAGAAGAAAACTCAGCACCCCTGTGGCCTCCAGGCTTCCCTGGGTAACACGGTCCGGTGTGCAGCAGTTACTCCTTCAGCACACACTCTAAGGGAACAACCCTGTGCCAAAAATGTTTGGACAGTTTTTCATCAGGCCGGAGTACTGGATAGAGACTTCAGATGTTGTGCATAACTTTAGCAATGTAGATTTTACTTTCTATAAGAGGGGGGTCTAGATGCCAGGATAAATAACACTAAACATGAATTTAAGAAAGTAGTATAATATTGAGTGGGGTATCCAGTTTTGATCAGGATTAACTGTAGAAGTCAGTGAGCCAACTAATGGTGGAAAGGATGTATGTAACAGGCCAAGGCTGATTTATGACATAGGTGACACTACCCCAAGTGTCATTGTCTTTTGTGTGTTCGTTACTGCATCGTTGGACAGTTGAACTTTTAGGTGGTCACTATAAATTATACAGTAACTGCAGGTGCTGCATTTGGTACACATAGCAGGAAGGGACAAAAGTGACACTCGGGCACCAGTATCTACTGGAGTAGATCTAAAAAGTACATAGGGATAAGGATCTGATTGACTCATGGAGCAATTAACCCAGTTACTTGAAGGTTGTGTTTTACAAGCACAGCACTTTCCATGTGCTAGGCTTTGTTTTAAATGTTTTTCAACCATTAGTTTGTTCAGTTCCCTTAAGTGCATGAGGTGTAAGCACTGTTATCGTCCCAGGTTTCTGAATGGGGAGACTGAAGTGACAAAAGGGGGGGCTGTCCCAGGGCTGCTGCTCACCAACAGAGTGTGTGGTTCTACAGGCCACTGTCATCCTGGCTCTTCAGTGACGCATTTCCCAAGTTCTTTTCTTTGTTCCTTGTTTGCATAGCAGAGGCTTAATAATAAAATTCGATCTCTTTAAAAATCTTGCAAAGGCTTATATACACAGCAGCATATAAAACTTGATTGGAATGACCAG
The DNA here is from genome assembly GCA_004027165.1 of Ctenomys sociabilis. Lineage (NCBI taxonomy): Eukaryota > Metazoa > Chordata > Mammalia > Rodentia > Ctenomyidae > Ctenomys > Ctenomys sociabilis. Next base: position 1,841 of record PVKA01023438.1, read on the forward strand.
TGGAATACTTCAAGATATGATCACCGAGTTGGCATTGCTGTAAAAAACTGCTCACTTCCTCACCCTTCCTGGTAGATGATGTCTGGCAGAGTCTTGAACCAGCATTGGTTGAGGTCTTTCCTGGTCAGTATGTCTCCCCCAGGGGCCAGACAGATAGCTCAGTAGAATAAGCACTTGCCTGACAAGCTCAGGGGCCTGAGTTCCATCCCTGGTTCTGCCAAAAAAGTCTCCCCAAAAGGTACTCTAGTCAAAAGACCATTGAGACAGACTTCTGTAGCTCTCCAGATGGGAGTCTTTGCAAAGATTCTCACTTAATTTGATACTATCCTTTCCAAGGGATGAGCATTTTAGGGAAAACTATGATACCAAACATACACCATATGTTCTTCAAAAGCCCACAGGCCTGGCCACATTTTTGCATGACAGTTAACTTTAAGCAGATAGTCACTGGTATAAGGTTAAATGAGGAACATATGCATGCTCTGTCTCCATCTGCCCCTCCCGCTTCTGTCAAACTTCGACTCGGGCAATTGGGATTGATGAAAAGCAGGAAGATCATACTTTAAAATGGAATGAAATTTTGCTTCAGGAAAGAGACTATTGCATATGTTAGAAGGTAAAACTGTGAGTAAGAGCTTGGTAGAAGTTGAGTAGGACTTAGTCACCTCCTTTGTGAATCGGGGTTTTACCAGAACATTTCTGTGTTACCAGAAATGTAACACAAGATATATACATAAATGTATAAGAAATTGCCAGATTGGCTCACAGCCATCAGCCACAGAGTTGAGATGAGGAGGCGTACAGAGGGCATCTGCACACCAGAGACCACGGCATTTGGCGCAAGTTCTGGAGCTTGCTGCAGGGTTCCATGGAAGTCCGTATCAGGATGCTGATGGGTCTGTGATAGCCGAGCGTCCACCAGAAGGCTAAAGGAACCAAGGATCCAAGGCAGGAGCCAGGGTCTGTGCTAGAAGCCAGGAGAGAAATCCAAGCTGATGGTGAAGGCTGGATCTCCTCAGAAGCAATGGAATGCTCCATCCTTCCTCAGTTCCCGCTTGTATCCTTTAAGTGATGAGCCGCCCTAGGGGGTGGGATCACTGAGCCATTTTAATTAAGCTTTTAAACTTCTCAGGTTGACAGTCGATCAGCCTACTACAACCCACCCCTTGTCAATCTGGCAACTAGACATATTTCTGTAAACCAGTCTCCAGATGCAAAGCTATGCAGATAATCTCACCTAACATAACTATCCTGTGTACAAATGCATTGATTCCCTTGCCAAAATAGAAAGTAGATTTTCTTTGCTTGATGCTTTTATGCTTAATTATTAACTTCAACATTAATAGTTTTAATTATCCTCAACTGGTATTAACCCACCAATTTACCAACCATATAGAGGTGAAACAATATAATTATCCTGTCTTCTGTAGCTGATTATGGGGTCATAGCTGGTATTTAGAGCTACCTTCTTCCGCTATCCATTCTGTATTCCCTTGGCTTTCAGCAAGCACCTCGGCAGGTCTTTGTCCTTTCCCTGCTGGAGTGACTCACACCTTCATTCCTGAAAGCTCTGAACCTTACCCTAAGCCCTGCTAACTATTGCCACCTAACTGGTGCCATAACTCTTCCAAAGACGCTTTCACCTTTCAATCCAGAATGTGTCTATGCCAGTAAGGACAAAACACAGTCCCTTCCATGATGGAAGTGTTCCAGTATAATCTACCATTGATCACACTAGGGGATAGTGCCATATGGGGGAATCTGTTGGTCTCCTTTGCTGGCATATTGGGCATTTGGTGGTAGCTGTAGCCAGATCAGTGTGGTGAGTGGGAGTATATGTTGGTGAGCTCATGCATAACCTACCTACCTGTCACCGTGGCTACTCTGTTTATGGGCCCACTGGGCAAAAACGGGGTGGCTGAAGGAGGTTGGTCAGTATCCACAGAATAGGTCATCTAATCCACTTGATTTTTTTTTTCTTTTTTGAGGAACTGGGGATTGAACTCATGCCCTTGTGCTTGCGAGGGAAGCATTTATTCTACAGAGCCATCTCCCCAGCCCACTTGATTATTAAAGTCCTTTTCTGCTGATGTCACCTTTTGGTAAGTGTTGACATGGGAAACAAATATTTTTTACATCCTTTGCCCATATGGCAAGGTCTATTCACATAACTCCTCCCCAAATATATTTGTCACCAATTTTCTAATTGTGCTCCTTCCAAGTTGCTGACCACCCAGCCAGACCATTGGCCATGGCCGATGAGTCACACACTTGGCCATTTCTTCTTCCAGGCAAAAGGTACTGCCAGGTGCACTGCCTGAAGTTCTGCCTATTGTGACTTCCCTTCACCAATGTCCTTGAGTGATGTCCCAGAAAGGGGTTGTACCGCTGCAGCTGTCCACTTGCAAGTGGTTTCTGCACAGTGTGAAGAGCCATCTGTAAGCCAGGCCCTAATTTTTCTCTTTGACAGCTGATTATATGGCACACCCCACAATGCTCCAGGTGCATGCTGGGAAATAGGCAATACAGCGGGAGCAGGAGGCATAGGTATCTAGACAACTTCCTCATGTAATTTACTCGTGCCCTCTGGACCTGCCCTGGCTCCATGAGCCTACCACTATGGCTTAATGATACTGTTGCTGTGCACATCCAATCGTATGACCTAGATCAGATAATACACCAGCCATGATGGGAAACTCGGGTCTCATGGTGCCCTGGTGTCCCATAGTCAAGCGTTCAGGTGCCACTGAGGCCCAGTAGTGGGCCAAAAGCTGTTTCTCTAAAGGAGAGAGTTGTGTGCAGATGATGGCAGAGCCTTGCTCCAAAAGCCAAAAGGCCTTCACTGCAGTTCGCCTATAGCAGCTCCAAAGACAGCTACAGAGACTCCAAACAGCATCCCTCTCTACCGGTGACGCTCCAAGTGCCATCGGACCTCCTGAACGTGTGCTCCCAGCAACAGAGAAGCCTGAATAATGCCTGGACCTGTTGCAGGGCTTTTTCCTATTCTGAAAATTAGCTTTTGGAGTCGCTCAGTAAATGGGCTGGAGTAAGAGCAGATTAATACATTTCTTCTGGTAGCTGGTATGCAGCTGCTGATTTGGCAAATGCCTTCTCCATACCTATCCATAAGGACCATCAGAAACAATTTGCTTTCAGCTGGCAAGGCCTAAGTGAGGAATATGTTGTCTCCAAAAATCCAAATAGACCCATTAGGTACAATGCTTGCATTTTGGTCACAGGGGAAGCCAGATGCAACAACTTATATTTTACCTTAGAAGGAATATCTCTAAACCACATCACTGGATTCCTAGAAACTTCACTGAGCTAGAGCTGAAATTTTCTGGGATTCATTCTCCATCATGCTGTACTAACACATCCAAAGTGGTTGCCGCCTCCTGCTCACTAGGCCCAACAAGAATAACATCAGTGTACTGGACCCGTGTGATCTCTTGAAGCAATCAAGGTCCCAACGAACTAAGTTGTGACACAGGGCTGGAGAGTTCACACACCCCTGTGGTAAGACAGTGAAGGTATATTGTTGGCCTTGCCAGCTGAAAGCAAATTGTTTCTGATGGTCCTTATGGACAGGTATGGAGAAGGCATTTGCCAAATCAGCAGCTGCGTACCAGCTACCAGAAAAATGTGTTAATCTGCTCAAGCAAGGAAACCACATCCGGTACTGCAGCCCCAATTGGAGTCGCCACTTGATTCAGCTTACAGTAATCTACCATCATTCTCCAGGACTCAGCTGTCTTCTGCACAGGCCAAATGGGAGAATTACATGGAGATGTGGTGGGGACCACCACCCTGCATCCTTGATGGTGGCACCAATCTCCGCAGTCCCTCCAGGAATGTGATTCTGCTTTTGTTTCACTATTTTACTAGGCCGGGGCAACTCTAATGGCTTCCATTTGGCCTTTCCAACCTAAAAGCCCTCACACAACAGGTTAGGGAACCAATGAGTATTCTGCCCAGTACTAATATCTATCCCAATTAAACATTTCAGAACAGGGGAAATGATTCCAAGATGGATTTTAGGGCCTATTTGGACCCACTGTGAGTCAGAACTTTGCTAAGTTCCATTGATCAACTGACCTCTATAAGCATCTACTCTCACTGGAGGGCCACTATAGTGGTTTGGATCTCCTGAAATCAGTGTTGGTTCAGAAGCAGTGTCCATTAATCTCCAAAATGTATCCCTTTCCCCCAGTGTATAGTAACTTGGGCTGAAGGACTTGGATCCTTCTGGGGAAGGGTGGGAGAAAGACTGACTATACATTTTGGGGACATTTGGATCCTTCCCCAAGGGATTCTGGATCTATAAACTGGCTCAAATCCAGGAACTGGTTGAGAAACCATGACTGCCTATTACAATTTGAAGTAGGTCTTTGTTCTTTGTCCCTTAATTTTTTTTCTATTATATAAATCTAGCAAAATTTTTGTAGGTTTCCTACCTCACTCTTGGGAACACTAATCAGTGAATGGCATAGGTCTGCATGTGTCAGATTATTCTGAACATTGTTCTGCTGCTATCCATTATGGCAAGGACAGGGACCCTGCCTTTTGGCAATTAGGTGCTGCCACTTGACTTCTTCCACCCCAGGATCCAATCAAGCCCGTTGGGCTTAAGTTTCCCAATTGAATACTGTGGTCCCCACTGTAAGGTCTGGCATACAGAAAGAGCAGTGCCCGTGCCCTTCGGAGATGCGGGTGCTCCCCTCACAAATCCTAAGGGGCTGGCAAAGGGTATGTTTTCTGGATCATCCCAACGTGCAGGATTAAGTTTAACATGATGGGGAGCTGGCCAAATAGCTCGGCAGATTAAAGCACCTGTAAGCAGGGGCTTGGGGGTTCAATCCAGCCCCGCCCCAGGGTACACTGAGACGGCAATTGAGACTGGGAGGAGTGGTGGCGTGCACCTGTAATCCCAGCTCTTAGAAGGCTGTAAACGGGAAGATCACTACTGGGTCCAATCTAGTAGCGAGACCCTGAGCATCCTGTAGACCCTTCCCTAAAATACCAAAAAAAAAAAAAAAAAAAAAAAAAATCAAAAATCCTCTAGCATTCCCATTTCTCTAAGCCTCTGAATCCCCTCATCAGTACTAAACCAGGGAATACTGGACATCTCTCATTCATCGTGGGCCATCTTTTGAGCCATACTTCTATCCACCAGCCAAATAAACTATTAATATCATTACTCCCTGAGCTGTAGCTTTGAATTCAGCATCTCTACTTAGTGGACCCATATCAACAAACTCGGCCTGGTCTGAGTGTATATTTTTGCCACACTTGTTAATTCCAATGCTTTCTCATTAGGTCCCTGCTTATAAGAGTTAGAAAAAAATCTAATCCTTTGGGTGAATAACAGTTCTCCTCATGGATCACATTATGTACCTCACCCTTAGGTACTTTATGGGATTTAAGGCTGGTTATGGGCCTAGAGGCAAAAACTAAGTGGTGAGGGTGGGTCCTGAGGAGCCCCAGAATTATCCTGCTTGTTCCGTGGAGGCTTAGTTTCTCCTGATACATCAGGAGACACTAACACCTCAGGAGGTGGAGGCAGTGATACCTCTGTCACAGTGGGTGGGGAAATCTCTTCCTCGGGCAAAATCTCATTAACATTTAAAAACTCCACATCGTCAGCCTCCTCAGGGTCCTCCTACACTTCTCCATCCCGTTCTTTTCCAATCACTGCCCTCACCTTCGCTTCATAAACCCTTGGAGGCTGAGTGTTAAATTTACATTGCAGTTTAAGCAACCGAATTATGAGGGACTGCATTTAGGTTTCTGCAGTCTTGGCTTTGTGGCTAATAGATGATTTTCTTCCAAGACACATTTAAAAACTCTTAAATTTCTTATGTGTCTGGAGATGTGAATGGAATCTTTGGACTTATTTTCCTTCATAAGTTTGTCCAGTGAGGTTAAGACCAGCCAGCAGCACTATTTCCTACTCTGTCAAAGAAATTCAAAGTTTCTATGTACAGAATCACTAAATTCCTGACATCTCAAAAGTGGCAAATTGGGATAATCAGATGGATCTACATGGCATATTAATTTAAGCAGCTCATGCCAAGGATTATCAGTATACTCCACAAAATCGGAGACCATGATGTCTTTAGGCCTCATCAAATGGCAGAACCAACTCCAGGAAACCCCTAAAGTCATTTTAAAAAGTTATATTGTTTCTGTAGAGCCAGTCTCAGTACCAAACTCTGTTTCAGTCAGGATTTTACTAAAGGAATAGATATAAGATGTACAAATGTATAATAGATTCCAAGATCGACTTATGATGGTCAGCCAAAGTTAGATAAGGAAGTACACAGAAGGTATCTGCATACTGGAGACTGAAGGATTCAGTCCAAGGTCTAGAGTTCACTGGAGGGTTCCATGCAAGTCCATATCAGGAGGCTGGTGGGTCTGCAACAGAAGGCTGAAGGATCCAAGGCAAAGGCTGAAGAGTCTGCACGAGGAGCCAGGAGCCAGGAGCCAATGTCCAAGCTGACTGAAGACAGGAACTCCTCGGTGGAAATGAAATGCTCCATTCTTCAATTCCCTTTTATATCCTTTGAGTCTCACCCTCAGGTGACTCCTCTATACCCTAGGGTGCAGAATTGATGAGCCAATTTAGTTAAGCTTTAAACTTCACAAGTTTTGACAGTCAATCAACCACTCAGTCGGAGTTGAGTATTTGTCCCTTTGGGGGGTATAAAGGGGATGAGGCAGGGAAAAGTCCCCCTGTGAGCAATGAGTTTCAGTTTACTCTGAAGCTCATTCACTTTTAAGAAAGTATAGTACTATTGGCAATTGTTGGTTCCTCCTGGGGCCTTGCAAAAGAACAGAGGTTGAATGCTGACTTAAGTCATGTGATACTATTTTGAGCCCAGGTTTGTCTACTTGCCACTCAAAGGTCAATAACTTCAAGACAAGTTGTTGGGAAGAAGGAAAACTAGTCAGAAAGCCAGGAAACCAAAGAAGAAAAATCTCTAAAGGCCATCTGTATGGGATTGGGAAAAGGATACCAGGATTTGAGCCCAGGGCCCTCACTTACATTAAACAAGTGATCTACCACTGAGCTACACCTCAGTCCAACAAATTTAAGTCTTCCTAAGCTTTACTCTCTTGAGGGAAAAGAAGACTTAGAAGTGATGGGGACTTCTTGGCACTGCTCTGGTAGTCAGATACAGGATGCTATGAAGCCTGCTGATCAGCAAGCTGTTGGTTGCAATGGCCCCAGGAATCTTAAATATCTCCTTGGTGTCAACTTCAGGAGAGAAGAGAGACTAGGTAAGTGGAGGGCTAATCAATCTTCTACCGCCCATGTCAGCAACACATTCCTTAAATGATTCACATGTCTGTAAAGCTGAGCACAAATCTGACCCTAGGTTTATAGGTTTATAGTACAGGTTGGTTAGCTATGGTATTTCTAAAATTAGTGACTTAAGTCAACTAAAAACAAGCTCAAGCTGAAGGGTTTAGATTTTTCCCTTAAGTACAATATTCTTAAATATTTATCTTTTGTTTCAGAACACATAGCTCCTAAAATCTTTACTCTGGAGTTGGCAATGTCTACAGTGCTAATGAGGATAGAGCTGGCCTGGGAAGGCTTGATTAAAGGGTTGGCTGAGCTCCACCAACCTATGAAGAGGCAGAATGAGGGCCATGCTGATCACCAGTGGCCAATGATGTGTAGTGCATTAGGCCTAAATAATGATGACTCCATAAAAGCTCAAGGAAACTTCTGTGTGATGCCACATAGATGTCCCTAGGGGATGAGGAACCCTAAGAGGACAAGGATGTAGGGAGAGATGGATGCATAGACAAGGTGCTCCCAATATTCCACCATTACATATTTAAATCTGCTTTAAAGGGAAAATGAAAGTTTATTCTGAGGGAAATGAATGACCATCACCCAAGAAAATAGGTTCAAATTACTCTAATCTATTCTAAAATTACATAACATTTTATGGCCAAGTGAGACATTATTTTAGAGCCAAAGAGACTCAATATATCAATCGGGGTGCTAGGTAGGCAGGCTATGGCAAAGTAGGGAAATCCTCTGTAGGCATCAGATGTTACACATTTTTGGCTGTAGCATGGCTAAAGGCCATTGGTCTGCCTAGTCAGGTCAGGTATAAAGATTAAATGCAAATGGATGTCCAACATAATTTCAACTCAGTCATGGAGCATTACTACACTTCCTACAGCATTCTACTCAACCAAGGTCAGCCTTGGAGAATGTTTTAGTATAGATGTAACTTATCCAAGAAGTTCAGCTTCATGGCATGTTAGCTATAGGCTTCTGTATGACTTTCATTGTATGCTGGCAGTTTCCTTATATTCTTAGTATTCCTTATTTATGCCAGGGATCAAACTCAGTACCTGCACTTGCCTGGCATGTGCTTGAGCTGCTGAGCTATCTCCCCAGTGTTCCTCATTTGAAGTCTCCTGACATGTTTTGCTGCATTGACTAAGATGGGAGCATGTGGTCTTTACATTCATTGTCAATCTGGTGCATTATAATGACTTTAATATACTGAGCCATCCTTGAAATGCAACAACATAGTCTCCCTGGTCATGGTACCTGATCCTTTTAATGCACAGTTTAGTTGTTTACCAGTGTTTTGGTGAGGATTTTTGTGTTGGTGTTGTTAATACTGGTCTGTGGATTTTCCTGTAGCATCTTTGGCTTTGTGTGTTGGCTTCATAGAATTTTTGAAAATGTTCACTCTTCAATTCTAGTTTGAAGATTGCTCATAAATTTTGGAAATGTAAAGTGATGCCACCTGGTCAGAGGTTTTTCATTGTCAGGGAATTTTCAGTTATTCAATTACCCTTTGACACTTTAAATGTCCTTGAAACCATACCCAAGATTGTATGATTGTACCTAGTATCCTCTTATACCCTTTGGTTTTGTAAACTTGATTGTACTACTACCCCTAGTTAATCCTTTCCCCTTTATCTAAAGTTTTGTCAGTCTTCTCTCCAAAGACCCCAGCCTTAGTTTTATTTTTCTCTATTTCATTGATCTCTGTTCTAATCCATATTTTCCTTTTGATACCTTTTGACTTAATGTTTGCTTAGGCAACCAGACAAAACATTCTGGCTTAAGTGTATATTTCTCTTACCACCAATCTTAATGTAGTCCATAAGTTTTTCCATATCTTGGTTTTCCATTTGTCTCAATATTTTCTAATTCCTTCTTTTGACCCAGTTAAGAATCTGCTTGAATATCCAGTTTTCCTTCTGTTTTCTAACTTCATTGTGATTAGAAAAGAGAACTCTAATTTAGATTGTTTTTGAGACTTCTGTGGACTAATATGTGGCCTGTTTTGAATATTCCATGTGCACTTGAGAGTGAATGCTGTTATCTCTGGGGGAGTAGTATTCAAGTCATGGCACTGGCCAATCTGGATGTTCTACCCATTTTTGAAAATATTGAATGTCCTGTTACTATAAAACTGTCTGCTTCCTATTTGTTAGCTATGAGTGGCACAATTATATACACAGGTTCTTATAAGTGTCATGGTTGTCCATCAATGTTACTTATTTTGGGGGATTTGTAGTTACTCCTCTGCCCATGACCTCAGGTGGCTGCCGACCAGTGGTACCTGGGAGCATTTCTTATTTTGCAGCACCCACTGCTGCCCTTGGTGAACTCCAGTCTGAGGCTCAGACCATGCCTGGATTCTGCCAAGTGAGGAAAAGCCACCTTCATGTTCCCGCTGTCAAGGTGAAACTTCATAACCGAGTTCCATGCTCTCCTTTCCCTCCTGGACTGGAGGGGTCAGGAATTAAGGCATCTTCCTCCTAAGAACAGGAGTGGCTGCCAGGCAAAAATGCCTGCTAACATTACCCTTCGGAGCGTGGTATTTTGGGCTTAGGTGGGGGTGATGGCATCATCACTGATTCATGCAGTTCTTATCAAACTACTTTGTATGTCTGTATTCATTGTTCCTGCAGATGAAAGACAAACTGGTGCTTCCTTCTGCCACTTTAATCCTACACCCTGCTCTGGCTTTCTGTATCTCTCCCCTGGTGCACATGCACTCCTTTGGAGATGGTCCACAGACTCAGAAACACTTCAGTGCAAACATAGGCACTAAGAAGGGCCTGGGGGCTGACCACTCAGCTACCAACTGAGGCAAAAGAGCTCCTTATACATTAAAGTTAGAGGCTTACATTGTATCTCCAGCTCCTCCCGTGACCTCAGGCTGCCTTTACCCTCCAGAACCTTGCCTGAACCATGCCCTGCATGGCTTTCTCCTTGTTCTCCTTCCCTGACATCCTTCCTTGACAAACAACCTGTACACATTTTCATCTTGAGGCCTGTTTCTAGGGAAAGTAGCCCAAGACCTGCAGTATATATTACAATTCTCTTGAAAAAAGCAGCAGCTTGTAGCTTCTAGGGCTTTAAAATAAATGGCATTCCATTATACATGAAACTTCTCATTACAGTACAAAATAGATTTCCTTAAATTCTTCTCTGATCTGCAGAAGATCTTAACTACTGCACAAGAATGTGTGACAAAGGGGGAAAACAACAGAGGAGAAGTTATCAATTCCTGGTCCAAGTCAGGCCCCTGCAGGAAAGAAGTGGTGGATTTAATGGATTTAATGACAGAATATTTACTGCAGGGACTCTTTAAAGATTGGAGCAGTAGAAGGAAGAAAAAGAACAGTAATGGGAAATAGCCACAAGAGAGCAATCATCACCACCACCTAGACAGACCTAGAAGGGTGTGGGGAGGACCTTGTTACACGAACCCAACAGCAGCTGTGGATTTTCGAAGGAAAACAAATGCTGGAGGTCAACTGCTGGGAAGGAAGTGGGAAAAACACACTGTTCCCTCATTCTCCTTCCTAGCCTTCTGTGAGGCCCCTGGTTGCTGAGTCGACAAAAACCAAGGGTGATTGTTTTTTGTTTTTTGTTTTTTTTTGAGCATTGACTTTGAGTCCAGCTATGTGACTGAATTTGGGTATTTAAAAATCTTGGAGTTTGGAGGGATCTTCTATGTAGAGTATCATGTCATCTGCGAATTCTTCCTTTCCTATCCTTGTTTTATCTAATTGCTCTTGTAAATGTTTCCATAACTAAACTGAGTAGGATAGAGATAAAGATTATTTATTCTGACTTTCTGTAGGGTTTTTATCATGAATGAGTGGATTTTGCCAAGTGATTCTTCCCCATCTACTGATCATGTGATCTCCCCCCTTTGGCTCTGTTATGTAAATCAATAAGCATAATACACTGAACTGTCTCTGCACTGATAGGCTGCATCCTCCTTGGTCAAGGTGTGGAATCTTGATTTGCTGACTTCTGTTTGCCAGTATCTTGAGGATATTTGCACCTATGTTCATTAGTGAGATTGACCTGTAATGGATTTTATTTTTGCCTGGGTCTTTCTCTGGGTTTGATATCAGGGTAACAGTTGCTTCCAGGGATGAATTTGGGGATATTGCTTGCTCCTCCGACTTCATTAAAGAGTTTGAGAAGTAGCAGCATTAGGTCTTCTAAAGGAATCACCAGGAAAGTGAAGAAACAACATAGAGCAGGAAAAATTTAGCTACTTGTCTTTCAAAGATCTAATAGCTGGAACATATTAAATAATGGGAAAAAAATAAGACCCTTCTCAAACTTAGTTTTAAAGACCCAGTTCAAAACTAGGCATCTGAAATGAATATGCACTTCTGAGATGAAGTAAAGATTGTGAATGCATGAAATGTTTGATATCACCAAATATTCAAAAGATGTAGATTAAAATGACATTGAGATTCCATCTCCAGAAAGAATAATAGGAAATTGATAACAAATTCTGGCATAACTGAGAAAGGGAAACTGTCTCCACTACTGGTGGGGTGTAGACTGGTGCAACCACTGGAAATTGGTGTGGAGATTCCATAAACTAAGACTAGAGGTCCCATTTGCCAACTAATCCCTTTATCTTCCCAAAAGAATTAAAAGCATTGTCCTACAACATGTAGGCACCTGCTTATAGCAGCACAGTTTGTAATAGCTAGATCTTAAAACCAACCTAAATGATCATCAACCGAGCAGATGTGTTTTTCTACACTGGAGTACTACTCTGCTAAAAAGGAGAAAATGTATAAAGGAGACATTTACAGATCAATGAATAGACTTTGAAGCCCTAAGTGAAATAAATTGCATTATCTCTGGTGTGGGTGTAAATAACCAAAATGTATAATAGATATTGGGAAGTAGAAAGAAATTTTCCAAAATGAAAAGGGAACTTGAGGAAGAAAAAGAAAAGGGAATAAAAATGGAAACAAAGCTTTGTTAAATGAGGGGAACTGGGGGCTATAGGGAGGGTAGGGGAATGGGGAAAATAAGGTACAATCATGTGCAGGTACAAATTTCCTATGATGGGTGTGATAATTGTGTATACTTGTAACCCCAATTTTGGCTACTTAAAAATAACCAAAGTTCTAGAGGGAAAGCTGTGTCACCAAGGTACACCATGGGAAGGCTTTCACTCGCGTATGGACAGCCATCAATCAGGGCACCCTGAAGCCATGCACATCCAGTGATGGTGCAGATGACCCACACAGTTGGGTCTTTGCCTCTCGGCTTCCTGAGGTAGATAGATGATCCTTGTCACTCTTCCCCACGATGCTGGCCAGTGCACTGCTGGCCTGCTCTGGAACTCCATGCTCTAATCTTGTTTCCTTTCTTGTCACAAGCTTGCTACCTAGAAACATGTGGCATCCCAAAGCATCATGGGGTCTCCCTCCACAGAAGCCAACCCATGACCCTAAGGGTTCGGTGATAGATTGTATATAAGTGAGCCTCATGTGGAGCAGGAAAGAAGGACCGATAAGCCTGCACTTCCACCTGCACTGTGCACCTGCTACTCTTCTCTCCTGTAGGGGAAGAGAGAAGGTACACCTGGTGCCCCCCAGTCTGAGCAGGGTCTGGAGCATTGGGGCACATCTGTAAGAATCTGGGAGCTGTGATATGGTGTGCTTGCCTCTTAACTGGCTTCTAGATTTCTCACAAAGCTACTGTCTGTGCAAGGATCTGTCTACACAGTTGTCACTGTGCCTCTGGTGGCCTGCGTGCATGTCAACCCTGTGTGAGATGCCTCCCTCCTTTTCCTCCTGGAGTGCTGTCAAGGAAAGCTCCACACAGATGCTAAATGATGCAGCTCTAAGTGAGATGATTAAGCAGTTCAGTGACAAAGCATGCTCCCAGGGCGAAGAGCAACAGGAGGCTCCAGAGGTGCGTCTGGATAAGCCAGACAGGTTCGATCAGGCTGGCCACCCAGGGAGGGGCCAAATGCACCTTGTCCAGGAGAGGTGACCTGGCCTGTTTTCAGGAATTGGGGATCCTGTAGTCCAATGAAAGGTGTTAGGGTGCCTCTGTGCCCTCAGGCTGGAGCTGAGGTGCTGCCGAATGGATGTAGGCTTAAGAATAATCTCAGGCATCCCCACGATGCCATTTGCTCTCCAGCCCCTCTGGCTCTTGGTGTCATTCTACATTTCATCCAGATTTTCATGCACTGGCTGCCACTACAATTCCTCCAGGTGTCAAGTTTCTCCCTGTCACATGGGTGCTGGGGCAGAACTTGGGGTACAGTGTGTATGGAAATCACCTGTGTTGGGGAAAGGAAGTGAGAGGTGCAGAACAGGAAGCTGCACTGGATGTAAACTAGATGATGTGTGGGCCAACCTTATGGGCGCTCTGAAACCTTGGCCCCCACCCAACCCCCTATGCACCAAAATGTTGGGCTCAACACCCCTCTTTCTGTGTCATGAAAACAGGGCTTATCTCTCACTCCCTGTTGGTAGTTCTGGCCTGGGCGACAGAGCTGCTCTTTGCCAAATGTGTACAGGCTCCAGACTGTACAGGGAGGTGGAAACCCAAGCCCTAGATGTGGAGGCATGGTGGGTGGAATGGGTGACTGCTGTTCCTGTGAGATGATGGGGTCATCCATGGGTCAGTGGTTCCAGCTAATAAGTTATTAATTTTTTTATTTGGTACAAAGCCTTGCTACACAGCTCAGACTCATAGTGATCCTTCTGTCTCAGCCTCTCCAGGGCTGGAATTATAGGCATGTACCACCATGCCTAGTTCTGGATCTAGCACAACATGTAGTACCAGGGATTGAGCACAAACCCTTGTGCTTACCTGGCAGGCACTTAGACTGTCAAGCTATCTCCCAAGCCCATAGGTTCTCTCTTTAAAGCATAATTTAAATGCATCTTAAAAGACTGAGGTAGCCCAAATCCACAGCTTCCTTTGCATGGCCTCTGCCTCCGCCTCCCCTCTGCTGTCCCAAAATACTAGCCCTGAGGCTCTCCCTGGGCTTGGACAAGTAATTACAGAACCATAAGTGCATTAAGGAGCAAGATAATTAAGCACCAGTAATTAACTAACTGAAGGTTATTCCCTGGCTTGGTCATCTCTTCCCTGTCCACCTCAATGGTGGCTCTGTGAGCAGAGGAGCTGGTCACACTGGGCCCCTACATCATGCGGCCTTTGTGATGAACACTCCATGCCCACCACATATCCCCCTGTGCATGCCCACTTTTGCTAGAATGCTGAGAGCAGGACAGCTCTGTTTCCACCGCCCTTACACGGAGGCCAAGGGGTGGTCATCCTGAGCTCGCAGCAGCCGTGGTGATCTAGGGTTCTTCTGGCATGTGCCTTACCATCTGCAGGCTCCTACTCCAGGCTCCTACTCCAGGCTGGGGGTGATAGGGTGAGACCCTGTGGTCAGCTTTGCTGTTCCTCACCACATCCCAGGTGCTGCCACATGGCTTCCCTCTCCCTTGTCTTTCTATGATGCAGTCTGCTCGTAGTATCTCCTGTCTGCTTTTACCATCTGTGGCTGGAAGTGACCTCTCCAGATGCTCGAGACTGAGGCAAGCCTGTTTCCTGAGGCACTGGGCCAGACATGCCAGTCTTCATATCCCACGAGCTCGGGCTCGGGCTCTGAGGCATCCTGATCCCTGTTCCTGAGAGTCGCTCTTTCCCAAGACCTGCAGTATGCTGTTCCATGTCACCTTAGGCTGTGTCTCCTGCCAGAGAGACAGCATAAAACACGGCTGTTCAGAATGGAGCTGGCAGGCAGAGACAAGTCCTGTTTCACTCCCAGAGGTACCTGTCAGAACAGAGCACACTCCCAAGTGTCCTGCGTCTGTCAGGCCAGCTGCTGCCAGGTGATCCCCTGAGGCCAGTGGCGCCTCAGCAGCAGCTTGTCCTATGATTCCACATTAGTTGGGTCCCAGTAGGAAAGTGGCCCAGTTGCATTTGGACCAAAGACTGTCCTCTCCAGGAGCTTATCCAAAGCTTGGGGGAGGGACAGGCAGCTGGTTTAGTCTGCTGGGTATAACAAAATCTATAAGCAATAGTTTATATATAACAAATATTTGTCCCGGTTTAATAGATGAAGTCCAGTACTTGAGGATGCAGCATACTTCTGAGAAAGACCTGTGTTTTAGGTACCCAAAGGGGGCCTTACCTCTGTGTCCTCACATGGAAGAAGGGCTGTGCAGGTTCTCTGAAGCTTTTATAATGGCGTATGAGGATTCCTAAAGGCCCTGCATCCTAATTCCATCAGGTTGGGATTAACGCTTCAATGAGCGCATTTGGGAAGGACACAGACGAGCACACGGATGACCGGGACCAGGCAATTGCACACAGCAAAGCTACGCCCACTCACAGCTGTATCCAAAGGCCTAGAGGAGCAAGTGGGAGTGGTCGCCGCTAGAGGCAGCCTTCCTCCCTTACTGATGACTCCCATGAGCTAAATGCAGCCAGGATTGCAAAGGCATCTTTCCCAAGAAGAGAAAGGCCAAGGGCATCCAGGAAGGGATGGGTTCACTCTGGCATGGAGCTCTCCTAGCTTGCCCTTCTAGTTACCTGAACACCCTGAAGGGATGCCTGAAAGGCTGGTCCACAGGTGCTTGTATTGTCTGAGTGCACGGGTTACAGCTCTCTAGAACAGATTTGGCATGTCTAGTGATTATAGAGGATTTACTGTGTAGGCATGCAAGGGCCATCTGCAGGACCAAGGGTGGAAGAATACACAATGGCCCTCTAAGCTGGAGTCTGCCAAACAGTGTGTGTCCAGGTCAGAATGCAGATATCTATGGGCTGGGGAGATAGCTCAGTGATCTAAGTGCCTGCCTGGAAAGCACAGGGTGTGACAAGCAGGCTACCCAGAGATGACCCCCTCTTGGCCTCTGCAAAATAAAATTCCCTGTTTGCCCCTTTTGCTGTCCCTTCTGTACAAACAGTTCCTGTTTTTGTTGGCCAAAACCCTTGGTTGCATTACTGCCCTCCACCCACCCTTCCCACATCCTGTTTAAAGCCCCTGCCCCCTACGTGCCTTGCAGCATAGATAAGATTATACAACCCCTCGGGCCACCCCCTGCATGTTGCCTCAGCTTCCAACCAATGGGCTTATGCCCCATGCCCCATGCCCCCTTCACTGCTTTTAGCTTCTGTGACCATGCTTGCCAAGCCCCCAAATGTACATGTCCTGACCCAAATTTGGACATAATGTATGTCTCCCCCAATCAAAATTATCCCCGTACCCCCTAATGGCCATTTTAGCTTCTGTGACGATGCTTGCTTACCCCTCCCAGCTTATGGTTTTTGAGCATAAATGCCCTGCTGCCCAGCCCTCGGGGGGCCCTCCTCCTTCTCGCATGGAGAGGCTACCCGGTGGGTACCACCTAAAATAAAGCGCTTCTTTCCTTTTGGACTTGCCTCGTTGTCATCTGATTTTTGAGTTACAACACAGGGACCTGAGTTTGGTCTCCGGCACCACATGCCATGCCAGCCCCAGAGCCCTGGGCATGGTGGCACATGCTTGTGATTCCCCATGCTGGAGAGGCTGAGGCATTAAGATCACTGAGTCCCAGGACCCTGTACCAAATAATTTTTTTTTTTTAAAGCACAAGTCTATGACCTAAAGGAACTAAAGATCATCCCCCAAAGGCAATGGCAAAGTCTGGAGCTCTTCTAAAGAAGCAAAAAGGAGAGAGGCTTCCTTTTTTTCCCTTCCTACAAGGCTATTGGGTTGGGGTGAGTCTTCCTGCCTCAGTCTTCAGCCTGTGTCAATCACACAGACACTCAGAACTGTGCTTCACTGCTTCGCTAATGTTAATCCATTCAAGTTGACACAACAGTTGGCTATATGTGCAACAAATCGCCCCAATACCTAGCAGCTTAAGACAACAGGCCCTAGTTCCTGTGGGTCAGGAATTGGAATTTCTGGCCCAAGGCATCTTGGGAAGCTACATGCTTGACTGGGGATGGAGGATCTTGCACCAAAGGGGGCTCCTCATCCTGGTTAAATATTGACTACATCCAGGTTTGTCCGTGGACTGTGTTGGCTGACGCAGCCTTGCTGTCCTCGAACAAAAATACTGCATAGCTCAGACCCTCACACCCTGAAATAAGACTTGGTACACTATGGAAAAGTTTGCCAATCCTTGACAGACTTATGCTGACAATCACCTCCAGAGGATTCGGGGTGCCCGCTTCCACTGTAGTAGCCAGCAGCATGTTCCTGGGTATACAGAAGTCCCCCAAATACCCCGGAGGCCTGAGCAGAGCCCATCCTCACAGGTCATTCCCAGCTAGTTGGAGATGCACAGCTCTGAAGTCTGGGTATCTTAACTCATGACACAATGTACTTTGGTACCCAACCTGGTGTTAAGTGACACATCCAAGGCAGTGTGAGTGGGCCGCCAGACGAATCCATTCCTATACACTCTCACCAATTCAGAACACCCAGGCTTGACTGTCAGCTATCAAGGGGTGTGACTGTGCTGAGGACTCTTTCCAGCCATTGAGACCTAGCACACAGACGCTTTTCCCAGGCCAGTGGGCAACAAAGTTCCACTGGGAATAGTCCTTGGCCAGTTGCTAAGAGGTGATCTGAGCAGCCCAGCTCCCTTGTCCTCGCCACAGAACGTCCCCTCAGTATGTGTCCTACCTCAGTGCTGAGTTGAGGTGATGGTCTAGTTGCCCACAGTGGTGGCACGCTTGGTGACATGCCACTGTTGCTTTTATTTTTCCTCACCACCCCATCCATGTTCTCCTGGGCTCCCTTCCCGAATACACACCATACTCTCAAAGCTTTATTACCCAGGAGATTATTGTCAAAGCCCGCTCTGGGACACCGGACGCTTCAACTTGAAGTGGGATGAGAGCCTTACGGTGGCATGGCTGTCTCTAATAGCTTATTTTACTATCTAGTTGAAGTAAGACTTTGTGATTTGGAGCTAGAGATATTTTTCCCACTTCTGAGGTGGGAATACCATGTGTCTGAAACCCCGAGACTCATTAGAAATCTTCCGGGGCTCATTCTGCCACGAGCCCTCCAAGTCCGTTCCCTAGATGGAAGCCTTTGCCATCAGCACCAGCTTGAGTGTAAGACTCTCCACCCCTTTGTTCTGTTGTCTGACCTACTCAACTAGCACTCAGCCTCAACACCAGTGACAGAGGCAATGACAAAAAATGGCCTCGGTTTCCTCCTCCAAGGAGCCTGAGTGTTTTGTAGCAAGTTCTAGGCTTTGGTGGGGGTTTATCATGACCCTCTTTTATTCAAGATATCAAAGTTGGGTGCCCAAGCTCGGGCATAGCTGCATAGGCCAAATCTGTATGATTGCTCATATCAACTCTGATGGTGTTCTCAAGAGGAATGTCGGGACTGCTCCAGGGAATCTAAGGGCATAAAAGATCTAAGTCAGTGGCACAGGGAGTGTTATGGTTTACGCAGAGATGTTCCCCAAAGCCTCATACACCCCAGGGGCAGCTTCTGGGGTCTGGGTTATTGTGGCTGCTGCACCTGCCCTGGAGTAGGTAATTCGCGTTATAATGTAAGAGACTAGCTGGCCGCCTCAGCTGCCGCCACTACCTTTGCTCTCTGCCCTTTGCCACTACCATGAAAGTTTGTTCTGTGCCTTGTGCGGCTCTCACTTAGAGCCAGCTGAGCGCAGACTAAAACCTCCAAGTAACGGAGTTGAACCTTTCCTTCCTTCATTTTGGGTGTCAGGTATTTGTCCCAGCAATGAGAAAAGAATAACTGAGACATAAGAAGCAATGACTACTTCTTTGGTACTTCTTCTGGTACCAAAGAAGTAGTCATTGCTGTGACTACCACACTATGTGGATTACAAGCTTTTGGGAATGGCTCATGGGAAGAGATAGGACAGAAGCACTGGAACAGCTTCAGCTGCTTTGTATGGGAGCTTCTGGTCAGAGCTGAGAAGACCAGAAGGCTAATAGAAATCCTGCCTATAAAGACCAGGTTGGGGAGGTTTCTTCTGGGAAGGACTGCATTGGTTGTTGGATTCCAGACGATGTGTGTTTTGGCTTGGCAGAAAATTTGCATCTTGCTCTTGTGCAAAGACTCTTCCTGAGCCTGAGATTAAACATAGTGGACTGATCTGGCAAAAGAGATGTCAATGCAGTTGAATATTGGAGTAGTTTCATGGCTGTTGGGAGCTTTTAGCCAGATTTATATTGAGAATTAAGAGCCAAGAGCCCAGCAGGATGACTTAAAATGTGAGTTTGGCCAGAAAGGAAGCTCCAATGAAGCTGTGAAATGCAAAGATAGAGCTGAGAGGATCTCCACTGCCAAGAAGGAAAAAAAAAATGGAAAGGATGGGCTGAGGGCATCACAGGAAGTAGTGTTAGGTCTGAGAAGCCCACCGTGTGAAGAAAGACTCCAAGAGACGTCCTCTCATGCAAAAGCAAGGGGACTTTATTTTCCATGCATGCATGGGGCTCCCTGAACGCGCAGGAACAGAGAAGCCCGGAGCTGACTGTGGGCTGGGTTTTAAGCCTGAAGACAAAGGGAGGAGGGGTTTGAGAATATATGACCTTTTTAGGGTAACTAAGAGGGGTAGGCCAAAGGGCAACTACTAGCTAACTGTGGTTTTAGCTGCATTCCGAGAACGGGTGGGTTTACTTGTGTAAAGTGACAAGAGTGTCCCCAGGCCGGAGATTAAATGTTTTTCCAAGCTAGGCCTGAGGTTTATGACCCCACCTGAGGTTTTTATGTCCTCTTTGTTTTAGGAACAGGGATTACAGGTCCTAGTGGGGCAAAGGTTCACAGCATTAGTTCATTAGGCAGTAATTTAGCTGACAAGGTTAGCTGATGTACTAAGGCCGCACATACAGAACAGAATGGCGACGTAAAACTCATTTGGGCCCTACAGTAGCAGCTCTGTCCTTTGCAGCCTCAGAATCGCAAGGATCAGGACCTTTGCTCTGAGGGTAAAGCTGCAGAGCCCGTGTTCCAGAGTGGTGGCAGCAGCTATACCAGATTCCTGAATGGTGCTTGCAAGGGAGAATTCCTTGCAATTGGGGTCAGAGTGTTCAGCAATCCAGGCAATCAATTCCTACAGCCAAGAGAAGGAAGCCTGGCTACTGCTCCTGGCTACTGGCAGACCTTGGCATCATTCACATGGCATTGGTTTTAGATGCATTCAGAATGCAGTTCTAAGGATAAGAAGGATTCCACCTAGATCTCAGAAGAAGGCCGGGGAAGCCAGGCAGTGTGTAAACCTATGAGTGAGAAGCCTATTCAATGGAAACTCCAGAAGTCTGGAAATGCCAGCAACACGAATCATCTAAGAAAACCTTCAAGAAGGGCACAAGCAGGTCTGCGAGAGAAGCCATGGGAACTGCCACCAAGAGAGCTGTAGGGATGGATCTATGTAAGGCTTTTGGAGCTCACAACTCATCAGATTGCTTTGGATGTTCCACACGGAACTGAAGGACTTCATGTTTGCCCTGCTGGATTTTGGACTTCAGTTGGTCCCAATACTTTTTATTACCCTGTTTTTGCATCTTTTGGAAAGGTAATGTTTATCTTGAGCTATTGAATAGTGGAAGTGTTTCTTTTCTTTTGCACAGAAGCTCATAGCAAAGAGCTTGCTTGGGAGACTTGTGACTTGGACTTTTTAGCAATGCGGAACCTGTTGGGACATTGGTAGTTCTTAGAGAGGTACTAAAATGTTTTTCATAAAGGGATGTGTATGAGTCTGTAGGGGTCCAGGGGCAAAATGTTAGGATTTGTCTATAGGTGTCCCCCAAAGCCTTGTGGCCATGGAGTTGCTTCCAGAGTTTGTGAATATTGTGGGTGTGGATGCTGCACCTGCCCTGGGGCAGGTAATTTGCATTACAATGTGAGTAGGGGTTAGCTGGCTGCCTGGGCTGCTGCCACCGGCCCTGCGCCCTGCGCCGCCACTGCCATGAAAATTCTGTGCCTTGTGCCACAATCACTTAGAGCCAACTGAGCATGGACTGAAACTTCCAAGTAGCAGTGAGCTAAATCTTCCTTTTTAGTGTTGGGTATTTGTCCCAGCAATGAGAGAGGTGTAACTGAGACCGGGGCTGTCTGTAAATCGGGAATTGAACAAAGTGTGAGGATTTTAACTTCACTGTACCAACCAGACCAAAACGTGTACTGGTGCTGTTTGTCAATGTTGGTGTAGTAGTAGTCTGTGAAGTTTGACAGCAGGGTGTAGTCTTGGCCCTACAATGTCCCATTCCAGGGCTTACGAGAACTACAAGAGGGAAAAGAGTTGGAAACCATGGTCTCCCCCTTTGCGATGGGGACCTGCAGAGTGAAGCCAGGAAGCAGGCCAATGCTTTCAAAGGCAACAGTGTTACGGGTCGGGGTCGCTCAGAACAGGAAGCAAATCAGCCAGCCTGGAATTTGGAAAACTGTCTACTACTGAGCTCAGGGCCTCCAATCGGCTCTCACACAGGAGAGGACCTAAAAGGTGGCTAGCCCAGGAAGCAGAGAGGGGTTTTAAAACCTGGAACCACATTGAGTTTGATAAACAAATTCATTGTCTGACACAAAATGCTTTCAGAGTCATTGTGACCACTACTCAAAGTAAGTTTCCTGAGGCTTTTGTTTCAGTTTCTGGTGAATTTGCATCTAAGTATCCTCTGGCAGCCTTGCATGGCCCGAGGTTACAAGAAGTTAAAGCCCTTTTAGTGTCCTTTTGAAGTCATCTCTGTAGTCTAACTTTGTTTACAGGGATTGGTTAGGCAGGAATTTTATCTAGCACACAGCAATAACAGCCCTATTAACTAAACAACCTAGAACAGTGGGTGCATATACATTTACAACAGAAAGCACAAAGTTTACATTTATAGCCCAAAATGTGAGTTAAAGCATTACAAACGGTCCTGGCGAGCTGTATTCTAGATGAGGTGTGGGCCAGGAAAAATTTCTGAAGGTGAAGCATCCTGAGCAAGACAAATGGAAGGGATAGCATTCAAGGAAGAAATTGTAGGCGGCCAGAACAGAGCTGGCGAGGGAGTGCAGCTCTAGAAAGCTGTGAGAATGGCTCGCCAAACAGTCACATAGGACACAAGCCCCTTGCAGGTCAGGCTTGGGCTTGAACTTCTCCCAGCCCTCCACAACACCATAGACTGACACCAAAGAATTTGGAGCGCTTTACTAGCTGAGCTCTGCGGCAACACTCCCTCAGGCAAGCTAAGGAGAGCATCTCACTGAGTTGAAACAAAGCGCAACCTTTAAAGTGAAAAACACAAGGTTGGAGGAAGAAAGGGGGATTTTTTTTTCAAGGTTTTAGTTATAGCTTCCTTATTCAGGAAAGACATCTGGTTACAGTGTAATTATTTCTCGGGAAGCTGAGGAATACCAGTTAATTAGGGCAAACAGTTACAATTTATGGTCTGGCATGGGGGTGCATTTACAGAAAAGACCTAAGCTTTACAAGACAAGGTTGTTATGAATCTTGTTACAGAATAGAGTTGAGTCAGCCAGCTTATAACAGTGAGCTGTGACAAAGCTTGGCTGATCTTTCCCAGTTTCCACTTTAATCACTTGTCTAGTCCAGGACATGAGGATTCATAACTATCTCCAAAGGTCTCGGGAGGAGGACGTCAAAGAACGTAGGCAGTGTGTTCAGCACATGGCAAATTGTCAACCGACGTGGCCACTGTCATTTGCAAGCCCCTTTTGAAGACTGACCTATGGACGAAGAGCGACAGTTGGGCATGGCCTGATGAAGTTGCAGGCAGCTGGATCTCTGGTGTGGAAAGAGTGGAGTGTAGAAAAAAATGGATCCCCCTGGAAGCAGGAGGCCCCTTCTTCAGAACAGAAGCATTGAGCAGCACCAGCTGTGGGCTCGGTGCTCAGCCTGGTTGCAGTTTTAAAGTGTCACGGGCCGTTGAGACTGAAGTGAATGGAAACCCTTGAATAATACACTCTAATCTTGTTTTTAGACTTGCTAGGTTTGGGGCAGACCCTATTCTGACTCTGTTTTGGAAACAACATCATTTCTAAGTCTTTTCAGGTACAACCTTGTGGTATCTTGTAGCCTCACCAGGGAATTTTAGAAGAGGAGGTAGGTGACAGAGGTATGAAAAATGTTTTGACCTCCTTTCAATCTGAAGAGAAAAACAAATTGCATTCCAGCAAGTTTATTATGAATTGGGATTCCGTGCGTGGTTGTGCCCACTCTAGACAGGCTCTTGGACCTGTGCAAATTAAATTACTTCAAATGTGAGAGAGAACTTACTGTTTAGCTCCCATCAGGATGATCCCCATGTTAGGGGATTCATAATGAGATGACTGGCTTTGTGTGTATTTAAAATGACTAATGAAAACTATTTCCCCGTGACTGCTTATTACAAAATGAGAGTTACAGGCCGGGGAAGATAGCACAGTGGCGTGAGCACCTGCCAGGCAAGCACAAGGTCCTGATTTCAATCCCTGGTATGGCAAAAAAAAAAAAAAAAAACACAACTACATAGTCAAAATGAGTTATGTTCTTGAAGGAAATATTCCTAGGATCATTGGATAAAAATGAGAAAGAATTAAAAGATGTGTGAAAAATGAAGGGCAAATCCTACAGGCCCTTCATTTTGCCAAAGTCTTCCCCCTCGACCCTGTGAGTTGGACCTGCATATTACTTGTCAAGAACTGGGGCAGATCCTAATTGAGCACCTCCGTTGCCCTGGGGCCTGTAGAGTAGTCCATACCAGCATCTCTGTTCAGGATAGCTTTTCTCTAAAATGGCACTGGGCAATCAACATTACCTAAGAGCTGCCCCCAACCCAGAAGCATCAATATTCCTCCTTCCATGTCCACCCCCCATTCTCAGCCCACCTGAGAGACTATTCTGAGGTAGTAATTTTGATTCAGAGGTTTTTAAAAATCTATTTGGTGCAGGGTCTCGCTACGCAGCTTGGATGTGTAGTGATTGATCCTATTTTCAGCCTCCCAAGTGCTGGGATTACAGGCGTGTGCCACCATGCCGAGACTCTGTCACTGGTTCAGTGAGGTCCAGCGCAGCATGTGCTGCTGGGGATCGATCCCTGGACCCTGAGCTTGGGCACTTAGCCACTGATCTATCTTGCTGGCCCTTCATTTCCCAAAGTCTCACAGAGGAATGAAGTTGGAGGTGCTCTGCTGCTGCATCTTTGCTGACTCTTCCTCCTTTATCGTCCCTTTACCCTATCTGCTCTTCATAAATAGCATCAGACCCTTTCTGACAGAACTGAGACTTTGGCTTTATGGATCCCTTGCCAGCTATATACCAGCTTTCTGAACACCAGGCCTCTATGTGGAATCCTGAGTACCTGGTTTAAGCCCCAGAAGAGTGGCGGAGAAGCCCCTATGCTACAGCATGGTAGTGGAGTCACAGGAGGTAGTTCTGGGGAAGATTCTAGAAAAGCTACCACAGGCCTTGCAATGGGAATGCTCAGAACCATGGGATAGAGCAGTACAGGAAAGCAAGACATTGACTTTGTCTCCTTATTGTGTGGCTGAGGGTTTCACCCATTGGTCCTTCCCAGAAAAGTGTAAGGATTGTTCTAGATTCTTAAGACGAATCTGTTCTCTGCACCTACACACTTTTTTTGAGAGGGGCTGCTGTGTGAGGTCTACCTCTGCTCCCTCCAGGTGGACTACCTTGGTTTCTATACCTTCCTGACTTATGCACATGGGATCATCACTGGAATCTGGGGAGGGCTTTTCTTTCTCCTTGGCTGAAAGACTAGCAAAGTTGTGCCTATCCTTAAATGTGCTCTTCCCAAAGGAGGACACAGACTTCATTGCCTGGATATGAAATGTCCCCCAAGAGCTCGTGCATTTGACGCTTGTTCTCCCATGGGGATGTTCAGCATTGGGCCTCTGGGTGCAGGCGATCCTCAGGGTGCTGACGATAGATGGATCCATAACTTTGTGGGCTGTGGAGAGGTGCTGGAAACCAGGCCCCAGCTCCTGCAGCTGAAGTAGGCCATGGAGAGGGTTTATGAGCAGCTCCTTTTCTCTTGCTCTGAGTTGGAGGGGACTCCTATCAGGAGGAGGTACACAGGTAGCATTGTGAAGAACCGAGCCAGGCGGATGGCATGATGGACGTAACCTGTGGAGTGGTTGCCAAGGATGCAGAAGCTTCCAAAAGCTTACATGATTCTGCCAGTCATTTTACCTAGCATGCCAGACTCTTTTGACTTTTGTAAATTGAAATAACTTGAGACCTAGAATTTGGGGTGAGAAGAAAAAAGGGTGTTCATAGAATTTGCCCCTCAGGACCCAGGAGAAGCCTCAAGTGGCCCAGTTGAGGTGTGTGAGACTCACTGCGCATGAACCACTCTTGACAGAGTGAAAACCAAATTAACAGACCAGGTGGTGGGCTTCAGTGTGGCACTATGTGAGCTGAAGGCAGGACTGGCTCTTCTATCTCCGGTCCCTAGTGACGAGATGTTTTGATAAACGTGACATATGTTTGTTGTCATAAATGCATGTTTGAATGAGGAAAGGGGCTCCTGGGCATTGTCTGGGCTGCTGAAGGTGAACCCATGCCAGAGTAACTGGGCCCTGGAAATGTCATGGTCCTTGAAGATGGAAAGTAATTATGGTCCTGACATTTAGAATGTGAGGCAGAGCTCATGCAAGTACCCGGCCCAGGGAACTCTGTGGAAGCTACCAAAGGTGTAGGCAGTCAGGCTTTATGAAGAAGGCAGAGACATTTCTGGTATTCTGGTTCATATTTTGAGGTTGGTTTTTTCTTTTGTTGGGATTTAGGTTTTAGTTTTTGTTTTTGTTTGTTTTTTTGAGGGAGGGGGTCATAACCTGTCACGTTTTGGCATTTCTTGTAATAATCTAACTTAAAACCTGAGGCACTCAAATCTCAAATTATTCAGTGGTGTAGTAGATTTCCAGCTGTTGGTCAACTTGTTACACGCAGTTAGGATGAACTGAACTAGCATGGTTCAGCGTGTGGGAGGCCCACTTGAGGATGGTTCCCAGAAGCATAAGAGGTGGAACTGGAGACGCTATAGAGAGGATGTTAGGGAAGCTGCTGGAGCTGTGGGAAGCTGCTGGTGTCCTCTGGTTGTTCAGCTGGAGGACCTTGTCATGCTGGCTTTCCTGGTGAGTGTTGGATATTCTTGTCAGAGCTCGGGACCTCATGGACTCGGAGAATGGCTGTGGCTCACTTTGGGGGAGCTCTAACTCTCACCTTAAGCATTGCTTCCTGGCTCCAGAAGGGAAGGTGCTGCACAGTTCGGCCTGGCTTTCCTGATGGGAACTTGGCTTTCCTCATCCTGGCAGGAGCTTGGGACTTCACTGTCAGGTAGCTGTGGTCCTTTTCAGGGGAGCTCTGCTGCTTGAGTGTTGCTTCCTGGCTCCAGTGCAGACACCCTTCATCCTGCTGGCACAGACTTTCTAGCTTCCATCTCTGATCTTTCAGCCTCCCCAGCACAGACCTATGAAACACAGGCCTGCATGAGACATTGTCATGTGGTTTAGGCCTCCAAGTGGACTTGTTATGAGTTCTAGAATCTTCAGATGGATTCATGCAGGATATTAGGAATCCAGACCCTTAGCAGGATGTTTTGGTCTTTACCAGGTCAATGGATTTCCTGAACTCATTCTGTGGTTCTTTGGGTGACTGATTATAAAATAATTTCATAAAATATGTCCTGTATTGTTCCCCTTGCAAAACCCCAAACCATGACAATTGTCACAGATGATTTTTTGATATTTTCCTGATATCACCTGAGATGACTTCCTAGACCCCCAAATTATAAAAGGACTTGAAACCATCACCACCAGAAAAGGGGGATAGAGGTACCAGTGTTCAGAACTATTAAAAGAAGTGCTCAGGACTGCTTTTTGGTTGACGTGGTTTTATAACAAGGAATAGACAGAAGTTGTAGTGAGAGCAAACATCATACTTCAAACACTTAGATCCCCACTTTTGGCTCAGAAAAATGGGATCTGTATTAGTCTGACCTCTAGAATTCTGTGAATGCTTCTGTTTCCATCAACTCGACCTCCTGCCATCCACATGTATTGATGGAGACCCTGAAATGTGCAAGTAGGGTACTCCCTGGAACTAAGGCAAGTGGTCCTGAAGGCCATTCTCCAGAAAAGATGGCAACTTTTTAACAAGATTGCCTTACCCTATAGTTTCTAAATAGAATTTAAATCTTTCTGGTGTGCCTGCTGTGGTTGCACTGTGTAAAGGACTAGCACAAGCTAGAAATAGTGCATCCTTGAGATTTTGCCTACTGTAGCATTTTCATTAAAGTACTTCAGTAGGGAGGAGTTTAATCATACTAATTAACTTATCACCCACGCCATTCTTAAGTGCCCTATGACTCCCATGAATGTCTTTATCTATTTGACTCTACTGCTCTGGCTCTCCTACGTGGTCCTCTAGCTAGACATAACTTGTAGTAAAAATAGGCCTTGAGGGAGTAGGTTATTAATCAAGACAGTCTATATACAGGGCTTTAGATCCTAGGAAATGGGGAAGGTGGGGGGGTGAGACATAATCTAGGATATAAACGTGGGTATTAGGGGTAGAAGCACACTGTGGAAGCCTCTCTCTCTAAGGACTTCTAGCTCATGGAGAGTAGGAGTCCTTGCACCTGTGTGACCCGTGTCAGGCATGTCAGAACACACACAACTGGCTGAAATCATCTAGCATAATCCCCCATTATTTGCAGTTGGTTACAAAACTGATCATAAAATAAGCCCTTGGAAAGTGGTTTCCAAAACTAAACTCGCTGTCTTCCTCTACTTTCAGGACCCTGGATAACCATGTACCAATGGCCCAACTGTCTTGGCCTTGCCAACCTCACTGAAGAAAGGAATTACAGTGGTGGCAGAGTCCAGTAACACACCAGTGTATTAAAAGCGTCAGTTCATCAAAGTCCATGATAATTTGCCAGGAGAAGGGTCCCCCCTGGATTAGACTCTTAATTGGTATGAAATGCAGCCCAGGAAATGGGGGTCTTGGGGAAATTTCATTCTGCAGCTTGGCAGTAATTAACCAGCCTCCTCCAGAGTTACTGTCCCCTGGAGTAGTGAAGCTAAATTACCATGCAGGGGGAAATTATTATTCAGAAGCCCAACCCCTCCACATTCCCAGTTCTCTCCTCTACTCGCTCTCCATCCTCCCCTCCTCTGAAGTTGTACTGCAAGCTATCTCTGAACACAAGCTTTCCAGAACTTGGATCCTAGAGAACTGCATGACCATGAGCAAATGTGTTTCCCTGGATGTCAGATTATCTCCAGCTACTCTTCAGGGGCAAAATTGACTCTCTTGATCTATTTAGGCTGTGTATATTTTTTCTGAGGCAACCAAAATTAAAAGGAGGGAAGCTTTATTGTAGCTCAGATTAAGCAAGTTTCAGTCCACCTCTGGCTGACTCTAAGGCAGGGTGGCATGGCAGAGAAGATTTTGTGGCAGGCAGAAGGCAGTAGTGAAGCACCAGTTGACAATAGTGGCCCTCTGTCTATTCAGGCTGCACACTGTCGGAGTAGGAAATGCCATACCCAGAACTATACGAAACAAAACTGTGGACTAATGTAGTAAGCACGCCCACTTAATGCCAGCATCACATGCTCTAGATTCAGCCACTTCTGAAAAGCCCCACCTATGACCGTGTGAGTCTTGGAGATGGGGTGTCTAGTCACAACCATAACAGTCTGAAATAAAGCAAATGAAGTGGTTTAATCTCACAGTTCTGAAGATTGGAGATTTAACATCAAGGTGCCAATAGCTTGTTTCTAGCAAGTGCCTGCTTCCTGGTTCAGATATGGCACCTTGGGGCTGTGTCTTCAAATGCTGAATGGTGAAGACAACCCCTCTCGGGTCTTTTATACAATGAAGGCAAAGCTGCTTCAGGAAGGCTCCACTCCATCCACCCTCATGACATAACCATTTGCAAAAGATTATACCTTTTAAAACCACAGCCTTGGTGATTGTTTTCTTCCATGAGTTAGAAACACAGGTGACAGCATTCCCCCATGACCTGCAAACTTCATGATGTCCTCACAGGCAAGATGCAGCCCAAATGCTCCAGACTCCATTTTTGGTGAGGATCGGTTTTCCATCCCATAGGCAGCAGCTTCTTGCAAATGAACTAGGCCAAGCAGCGCTCTGCTGAGGGCTCTGTTAGGAGGACAGGAGTCCCATTTGTGACAGTTTCACACTTAGAAGATAATTGCGTCAAAAGGACCATCCAATCTACCACATGGATGATTTGATTTCAGCGAAAGAATTCTGAGGACAGTGCGTGGTCCTTTAAAGTTTGCCACGCTAGAACTTACAAGAACCCGTTTTATGAGCCAAGGTTGGGCGGCAGTACCACAGTTTGGGGATACATTCATAGAATGTAGTAAAGATACCTAAAATGATCAAAAATTGCATGGCATAGTTGCATTTTCCACTACAAGGGAATAAAAAGTGATGAAAACGAATTACTACAAAAGAAGGGAGCACTGATATGACCTTATGAATAGCAACACTGGCTTAAGTAGAAAAAGTAAATACATCATGCCATGTGTACGAATCTCAAGGACAAGAAACCTGATCTGGGGTGACAGAAAGCAGGTTGTTCATAAGCAGTTTGTTGGAATAGTGTGAGGACTGCAACAGGAGTGAGGAGCTTTCTTAGGTGACGAGACCAGTCTGAGTACCGGTTCCACAGGTGGGCCACTTTGTCAAAACCCGCTGGGTTTTAATTAGGATCCATGCATCTCGGTCAACATAAATATTTGGTCCTAAAACTAATCAAACTTGAAGGAAAAAATAACATACATGCCCTTTACTTGTCTAATTCCACCGTAAGAATTTGTCATTAGATATACAAAGTCAATGCAGTTCTCAAGATGGGAAAGAAATAGAAATGCAACTTTAAGTGCTTGGCAAGGTCACTAAACTACAATAGCTCTATAGCCATGAGAAAAATGTTAACATGTTGGCATGGAAAGATGTAAAGTGGGACGAACAGAAGCAAGTCCTTTTTTTTTCAGACATTGGCCATAGCTTCTATTTTCTTTTGGCCTGCTCAGCCCACCCTGAAGGCAGAGTGGACACAGTATGTGGTGCTGGGGCTCGAACCACAGTCCCCTGCACCTGGCTAAGCTGCCGAAGCAGGCACTTTAGACCACTGAGCATCTCATTAGCCTTCTTGTCTTTTTTTTTTTTTTCATTTAAGTACTTGTTACAAGATCTCACTCTGCAGCTTGGACTCATAGTGATCCTCCTGTTTTCAGCCTCCCCAGTTCTGGGATTATGGGCGTGCACCAGTATGCCCAGACTTGGTCTCTGACTCAGCATGCCCTACGCGCAGGCTGGCATGGCATGTGGGATTGGGGATCAAACTATGGTCCCTGCACTTGCCAAAGCAGGTGTTCAGTCCACTGAGCTATGTTACCGGCCCTGCTGTTTTCGATACAGCAATATTTCTGAGTTCCATAATGTATGCGATGGTGTGTATATCTAAGGAATATCAGCATCTTAAGTGCAGGGTCATATTGTTGCACAATCTTTTAGAGACGAAACAGCTTCTATCCCAATAACCAGTACCACTGAGACGGCCCTGTGTTCTACTGACTGTAGACATCCAACATACTCCTGGGCTTGGGCCTCAGTTTCCATGTAGAGGAGTTTTACCCAGAACTGCTTTCTAGCCTCTGGGTTTGGCCACATGGAGACACGGCTCCAGGTGGCTTTCTGGGCTACAGTAGTTCTCTGGCCTCCTACATTTCCGCCATCTACCTTGTAGTCTAGGTCCTCAGGTCTGAGATACTCAGCTCAAGATCCTCGTTAGGGTTATGCCCGCATTTATTCAAAAGGATCCTATTATAAGTTGGATAGTGCCCTCTCAAAGAGATGCAGAGTCTTAAACTTCAGAATCTGAGTGTGATTTTGGAAATAATTTTTGTAGGTGTAATGAATCGGGGATCTTTGGATGAGATAATTCTGTGTGTAAGAGGGTTCCTAAATCCGATGGTAGGTGTTTTATAGAGGAAATGAGGGAGTTTTGACATAAAAAAAGATGTGAAGGTACGGGGCTTAGTCATGCTCCAGCAACGCAAGAGGAGTGTGGAGTCCTAGCCCTGCAGTGGTGACTCTGCTGCACAGGGGCCGTGGTGGGCTTGCTCTTCACTGAAGGTGCTAGAACGTTTTCCATGGTACCTTCCTTGCTGCCTCCACCCTATCTCAGTGCCTCTTGGGAGGGACCACGGCCCTGCTGATGCCTGCCTTTTCCTTTTCAGACAGAAGAATAAAGTGGATGCTAGCAGGAACCTGCAGAGCTGCTATGTCCAGCCATCTCCTTCCTCCACCACTTGACCTTGGAGGAGGGACCTTAGTGCTGGCATGGATGGTGAAGCAACCCCAGCCTGAAAGAAGAGCTGCTGTGTGTCTGAGGAGTGATACTGGGAAACACAACAGAAACTCTGAAGCTAAAACAAGCAGGTGCTGCTGAGTCAGGCTAGTCACCCCTGTGGGCAGCAGAGGTGTGTCTCAGTGGAAATCACTGGGGCCATTTCTCTGGGGAGGTCCCGGGGTGGGGGGCAGAGTCCCTAAGACTTAGCCATCCAAGGGACAGTTGAGGGGATCATCCATTTCTTGATTTTTTGCTCCCCCATTGGTCATCAGTTACCTATGTGGAGATTAACTGCTGTTGGCAGATGTCATAGAAGTCAGCCGTGAACAAATAAGGTGTCATTGGCCAGGATGGCTCTGACGGCCAGGACTGGAGAAGAGGCCAGCATAGCTGCTCGCCATGATGGAGGAAGATGTGTCTTCAGAGTCGGAATGGCAGCTGTAACTTTGGGAACAAGTATTCAAATGCTCAGCTTAATTTATAACTGATCTAACTTCCCAGCTCTGAGGGTTTTAGTAAGAATGAATATAAAAGGGGTTTGAAACCAAAAAGTCAACTAGCCCTTCCCTGGTTGAAGGGGCTGACCCCAAAATGACAGCAAAACCCTTGGCCCTCTGTCATCCTCCCCACCTCTGCTACCCATTTGTGTCCTATCCTGGTCCCCCAGGTCTAATAACATCTCATAGGGGGAATTATAGACACTTGGAACCTGCTGCCCAGGGAGAGAATAGCGTCTTCAGACACAAAAGGAAACTGCTGCTCTCAGAAGCATCTTTTTCTATAATTGCATCTTCCCCACTGCTCCAGCAAATGAAGTTTAAATATTTAACAAGAAAGCCGGCACCGTGTGGGTATTTGGGGATCCTCCGCAGTTGAGGCTCCAGGAGCCTCGAACTGTGACTGGGTCAGAGCAGGCCCTTTCTCCTCCCCATCAGGAGATACTGGGCCATCAAGCTCCCGGCCTGAATGGTCGCTGGTAGCCAACATCTCTGTCACACACAGGCTGCTGCCCACAGCTTCCAGGAGTTGGGCCAGGCTCTGGCAGGTGTCTGTTGCTCTGCCTGAGAAGAACAGCACAAGGTCCTGTGCTTAATGGAGTTTATGCCAAATGCTGTTCAAGGAATTGGGGTGTGGGTCTGCAAGGATAGAGACAGCACCCCAACAAGCCAGGTGGCCTCCACTCCCTTCTGCTTACTCCTGGTCTACCGCTTTCTTTCAGAGGTGTTTAAATATTAAACTATCCTTAACAATTATACACATTTGTAACTGTTATAAAATACAAGATACTGTAACTTTTATAGATCAGGCTAAAGGAGTGAGATGCTGTATGTACTTGCACTGATTCTGCACAATAAATGTGTTTGTATCACAAACATAAAATTATGAACTGTAAAGCTATGAGAGCTGTAAACATCAATTTCCCAACTGACCTGGATGTCTCACTGACATTAAAATTAGAAGCAGGTTGGGTTCTAAGGGGGCTTCTTGCATTATGAAGGCAAGGCAGAGGGAAAAAGATACCTCGGGGATAAACTGGGAGGCTGCTGCTGCCCAGGGTGCAGCAAAGATCCCTTTTCCCTTAAACTCTGTTCAGAAATCAAGACCATTCTGCAAAGCTGTGTAGTGAGATAGGCCCTGTACAGTTCTCATTTCTCCGTACCTGAAGCAAAGAGCATCCTTCAGGAGAG
The DNA here is from genome assembly GCA_004027165.1 of Ctenomys sociabilis. NCBI lineage: Eukaryota > Metazoa > Chordata > Mammalia > Rodentia > Ctenomyidae > Ctenomys > Ctenomys sociabilis. The sequence continues at coordinate 35,192 of PVKA01023438.1, forward strand.
GTTGGAAGGGAGAGCTTGTTGAAAGACTTCGCAGAAGACAGGTATTAAAGAGCAGATGGTGTGTCTTCCGTCAAGTCTGGTGGTGGGGAGTGCAGTATATTTGGACACTGTTGAATTTGATCACCTGACACATGTTGAAGAAAACAACTGAAGATTTGACTTGTTCATGGGACAGAGTGGAGGAAGTGGTAGCCCCATTCAGTGACCTATCCCAAACTGATCTTTCTCCTGTTAGTCGCTTTCTCTCTTGGGACATAGTATAGAACTTCAATCTCTTTCCTCTGTGGCTCCACAATCTCCTTGCTCAGAAAATTTGGAGCTCACCTGAGTCTCATAATATTGCAGTACAGGTTCTCCTATGTCCTGAGTCTTCGCTGACCTTGAAAGGCTAGGTCCAAAATGTTGGCTGGCCTTGTGGCTCTTCTATTTCTTCAACTCTGACTTGGGATCTTAGG
>PVKA01023439.1:0-35649 GCA_004027165.1 Ctenomys sociabilis
CCATCCTAGTTGTTCTTTCTTTTTGAGCAGTTTTTCTCTTCTTCTCTTATAGCCCACTTTTCTGGCTTTTTTCTAATCTCAGATTCTCAAAGATCTCCCATGAATGTTCCCCTTCTTCCCTGACACTCACCCTGGTCAGGCATCAGGATCTTTTCTACTGCCCTTCACCTATGGCCAGCCCACCACAGTAAGCACCAGACCTGCATAGCTCAACAACTTGTAGTCCTTCCACTCTGGTCAACCCTGTCCTGTGTTCCCATCTGAAAAAGATGAGGAAACTCTGGAATTTCTGTCTGTCTTGAAAAGTCTTTTTATGTGTACCTATTTTTCTTTTTACACCGTGTGTTTTTGTCTTCATTTTATATAAAATGATGTCTCTCTATCTCTACTTGAAGTCTGTTCCAGGCAGAGGAAACAACATGCACAGTGGCCCTTGAATACAAATGAGCGTAGCATCATCAGAGAACAGCCATGAAGGGAGAGTGAGAGGTCCACAGCAAGGGAGAAAGTAGGGAAGTTCTGGATGGACAGAGCACATTGGGCCTCAAAGCCCAGGTAAAGTGTTAAATGTGATGCAAGACCCCTGAAATTTTAAACTTGATTTTTTTTTAACCAAATTCTATTTTACCAATTTGTTAGTCATCATAGAATAGAAAGGTCAGAGTAGAAGCAGGGAGACCAGTTAGGAGCTTTCAGAATTATGTAAAAGATAAATAGAAGCACCTGATAAAACAGAAGAGATTGCTGGAGCTGTTAGGATGTACTTTGGAAGCACAACCGATAGATTGGACACTGAGGGTAGGTAATGGGGAAAGAGACAAACCAGTTACAAGTTCCACAATTTTAGCTTGGGTAACAAGATGGATGATGAATGACATTTAAAAATAGATTAACTAACCAGGACAAAAGGAAAGATCATGCCTTGTAGGAAATGTGGAGAGTTCTGTTTGGAAAATGCTAATGGGGTCTTCACAAACTGCATATATTAGCAGTAATTCAAGGAGAAATCAGGGCTGGCCATTCAAACTTGGGGCTCACCAGATACTAATGAAAGTCAGGGGAGTGCAGCTGGATAAAGGAAACATCCCAGGGTAGACCCCTACACCATCCTGCCCCTCAGATATCTAGCAAAGAAAACTGTGAAGAGGTAAGCAGCATGAGAAGGTGGCAGATCCAAAGATTGCTCTCCTAGAACATACAAGACGAAAATACTGAAAAGTGTGAAGAAAGGCTAGTAATTTTGAATTTCTCTGAGAGCACTTGGTGGTTTAAAAGCAGAGAAAGGATCTAGGACTCTGGCAGCGTGAAAACTGTTGATTATCTTTACAACGCCAACTTACCTGGAGTAATGGGACAGTGACTCATTATGCAGGCGGAAGGAAGCTGATGCCAGCTGTACTCAGTCCAGGCTTGTGGGCAAATAGCAAATATGATGAGGGGAGACCTGGCAGGGTTACTGGAAAGTAACTGTGCTAATTTGGGATGTTTGAACTAATGTGCAGATTTTCCTTGAAAGCTACTTCTGTATTAATTAGATATAGCACTGTCAGCTGTACCCAAATATGTTGTGGGTCACGAAAAATCCATTAATTTTTCAAGTAATTGACACTTCTGTCTTTTCACTGTGAATGTGCAAAATATTGTCTTTAGTCCTTTTCCTAGGTCTGTTTGCTTAGCTGTTAGAAAAATTAAAATAGCTGGAAAAGAAAGCAAGTAAAAGAATAATGTATCAGTAAGGAAAGTGAACAAAACAGAAATTGGACCAAACATCTCAGCGGCTTACTGCTCCCAGAACAGTCGAAGTTAAGTAAGCTATTATGCTGAGCAGTGAAATACGTTTACTGTAAGGCTCTGAGAGAATTACTGTGACATGCCTTAATGAGAAGTAGTGACTTCTTTTAAGGATAAGCTTGTGAGCAGAATTGTTCTTGACAACCTGGGTATAATTATAAAGAGGGGAATTAATTATAAATTGGCAGGCTCATTACTATATTGAATAATATTTTGTGTACTAGGAAAATGACCCTCGGAGATAGTTTCTTTTCTTGTTTTCTGTCCCACAGATAAGGACATTTTAAAAAAGATGAAGCTTAGGATGACTAAATAACATTTAAAAATCAGAAACCTGGTAAGTCCTAGGAGTAGTACTGAAATGGAGACCAGTGTGGTTATCAGCTAATGTTATTAAACACCATGATGACAGAGCACTGCCTTCAGCTATGAATGGATGGCCCATTTTACCCTTCCTCTGGAGCAGATAGGTAGAAGATAGTGGTGGGAAGTTTGCCAGTCAAGACTAAGCCTAGACAAGTGCATCTGCCTTGTACCCACAGTAGTGACACAGACTTTCATCAAGGACAACATTGCCAATATCAGGCAATTGTCTGATTGGCTTTGTGCCATTATACATTATGTTTTGTTGATTGTCATTCTATGGTTCACTTTGAGTTAATGTTTAGTCTGGTATGAGATAACCTATGTATTGTACAGTGTAGGAAGATATAATTTATGATAAATGTACTTGAAATAAGTATGCCCATTACTGCTTTTCAGCATCATATTTTGTATGAACCAGTGGAACAAAATAGTTATACTACCATCTTGATAAGAGCAATTGAGTTGTCAGATGTTTTTAACAAATAGATGATAATACTTTAGAAGTAGAGAACTTCCATCAGATAAGTTAGGACTTGCTTGTAACTGGGGCTCCCTTAACTTTCCTTAACTTACCCTTAATTTTGTTATGAATTCTGCATATTACATACTTTTTAGTTTTGAATTTGACGTACTACGTGAACTATCCTCTTTGGTGATTTTTAAGAAGCAGAGAAAATCCTACCAAACTTTGAAATGTAGACAATGAAATTATTAGCATATTTTTATTAGCATATTTTGAAGAGCAAATTTGATTGGAATAATTTAAGTAGAACCTGAATGTTTATGATATTGTTAGAAATGTAGCAGAGTATAAGCATATGCTCATTATTTCTAGTATAAGAATTCTGAAGTGACAATGTTATTTCCTCCCTGTGACTTTTGTATGTTTCGCTACCAACACGTGAAACAATTCTGAATCTTATTTGTATAATAATACTAGTTTCAAGTTTTAATGCATTAAATAGCTATAGAGGATATTCATATGAAATCCTTTGCATAAATCTCTGCAGTATCAGAACATTTTGGACTTCTTTATATTTTAGCAGAGCTCAGTGCCCCCTAAGAATGCATGAACTTACGCCTGGGAATGCATGAACTTATTCAGGAAACCTTGGGCCCAGCACCAGCTCTGCAATTATTAGTGGGAGAAGAATTTGAGGGGGCAGCTTATCCTGGATTGGAAAATGCAGGAGGCTTTCTGAGGAGTGAGCCTAGAAGAATACATAGAATGGCTATGGAGAAAGAATGAACTCTGTGTAGGAAGAACACAAGAGAGACGTGGAAGTTTGTGGTTTCTTTAGAAAGCGAGTACCAGTTTTGTGGGTGGATGATAGGTATGTGGGTTGGATGTCACTGGGAACAAAACCAGATGGGTAAGTTAGGGGCAGATTGTATGTATGTATGTATGCTAGGGAATTATAGGCTTCTAGATTATTAATTTAAAAAGAATTAACATAATTGTATAATTCGAAGAGATAATGATATAATGTCTGAGAGACCAGTGAGGAAACTATTATTGTAGGATAAGCATGAGGTAATAGTTGTTTTTTTATTTTAAAAAGGAAAATATATAAAAATAATTTAAAACAAATTAGTAGGAGAGTTACAATGATTAATACATTGTGTATTGTCATTTTAGTATTAGTTACTCAGAGTATAAGATATAGGCATGATATCTTATTCAAACAATATTATTATAAACATTTCTTTGCAATGAACTAGGAGAAACTATCTGGGTGTGATGGATTGCCAACACCCAGCTGAGGTGAATAGCATGAAGCTGAGTGTGGGAGGCCCACCTGGGGAGTGTTGTCAGCAGCATAACAGGCAGACCTGGAGAAGCTGCTGAGATACTGCTGGGGAGCTCTTGGAAGCTGCTGGTTCTCTTGGGCCCTTCTGCTGGGGGACCTGGTCATGCTGGCTTCCCTGGTGAACCTGGCGGTTCTTGTTGAAGGAAGAGCTTGGGCCCTCCCTGTCATTGAGTCTGGCTGTGCTTCACTTTGAGGAGCATCACTCTTCACTTGGGGCATCACGTCTGGCTCTGGAGGGGAAGACGGTTCACTGCTCAGTCTCCTGGAGAAGCTTGTCACAGTGGCTTTCCAGATGGGAACTCACTTTTCTCATCACCAGAGGAGCTTGGGACCTCTCTGTTGCTGAGGATTGCTGTGGTACTTCTTGGGGGAGCTCTGGTTCTTAGAGCATTGCTTCCTGGCTTCAGTTGCGATCCTCAGCCTGCAAGCACAGCACCTTCATTCAATTGGCACAGACCTTCTAGCTTCCACCACTGGCCTTTGGGCCTTCCCAACACAGATCTATGAAGTGGGCCTGCATGAGACATTATCATGGGATCCATGCCCTCAACTTTATTGTTTGGTCTTCAGTGCATGGACAGGTTTCCTACACTCTTGTATATGATTCTTTGGGTGATTCATTATAAAATAATCTATAAAACAAGTGAACTATATTGTATTGTTCACCGTGTAAAACCCTGAACCTCAGAACTGTGTAACTATCTTAACCATTTTATTTATAAACATATATTTTTTTCCTTTTTCCTTTCCTCTTCTCCTTTGAGACGTTTCTTTTAATTCACAATATCTGTTGCATATTTTGAATCTTATTTATTGTTCAGTGTTTGACTCTAATGAGACAATATGTTTACACATATGGGTCTGATTGATTCCATTCATGAATATGGTCTTTACTTGCATCCATTTACCTATAAAAGTCTCTAATTTATCCCTTGTTATGACTCTATTATATAAAAAGAATCATCTTTTTTTTTTTATCCATTTCTCTCTTAATGGACATTTTGGTTGTTTCCAAAATTTAGCTATTGCAAACTGTGCTCCTATAAACATAGATGCATATATATTGCCGTAGTATGATGTTTCCCAAAAGGGAAATAACTGTGTTGAATAGGACCTCTAATTCTAGATTTTGAGGAAACTCCACACTGATTTCTACAGTGGTTGCACCAGTCTACACTCCCACAGACAATGGAAAAGGGTTCCTTTTTACGCCACAGCACTGCCAGCATTTGTTATCAGTTGATATTTTGATGATAATATATTTTTACTATGGTGAGGTAGAATCTCAATGTTGTTTTTATTTGCATCTCTCAAATGAGCAATGATGTTGAACATTAATTATTTCTTTTCTAGGATGAAAGGGGATAAAGTGGAATATATAACTGTTACAGGAGAGAGGCTATCTATTGGGGTGACTAGGATCCTTTCTAGGAATCAGTATGGATCTCTGGGGGATGTTTTAAAGGATTAAACTTGGTAGTGGACAGTTATCTGGCTCATGGAGAATATGAGGTTCCTAATGTATTTTCAAATATAAGATTTTATAATGTTAAAAGCCTGAAGCAAAGATATAAATGTATGGCCATTGTCCAGGGATCTGAGCTGGAGCCTTGATAATGGGCGAGTGGGCACAGAGAAAGAAGGGTAGAGTAAGAAGACATTTAAGAGGGCAGCTTTCCATCCACACTTTAGGGGCAACTGAAGGGAAAGGTCAGCATGAGATGGAGAGAAGTGATGAGGGAACACCAGGAAAATGCAGTGTATATCTATGAGGAAGAGGAGTTTCCAAAGTAGAAAATGGTCAGCATTGTCTCACAGGAGAAAACAAGCAAAAATGCAAAGAGGCTGTTGGGTTTGGAAATCAGGCAGCATTTGGTGACCTAGTTTTCAGTGAGCTGTTTCAGTAGAATGTGGGGGTGGAAGTCACATATTAGTGGGTTGAGAAGTGAATGAAAAGTGAGGAATTAAAAGCAATGAGAATAGACTGCTGTTTCTAAAAGTGTGCCACCAGAGAAAGAGCCAGAGTGCTCGCTGATGGGGGAAGACAGGCTAGATTTTGTTTTGATTTTTATAGTGTGGTGCATGGGAGAGGTTGGCAGTAACTTGAAGTATGAGCAAGACAGTGACCCATGGACATAACTTGGTGACAAGGATAGCAGTGATAACTATTAGAGAGGGTCCCCTGGAGGATCCTAGGAATAGAGGACTGAAGATGATTCTTTTAAAATCATGACTCCCCATATATTGCCTATTGTTATTCTCTAGTTATTTTGTCATGGAATTTTGTTTTTCATGGAACAGTGATTTTTATGTTCTATTTTAATATTTACATTAAAGATAAAGTAAATCTTGGTGCAGGTAAGTGGAATAATGATTCTTCTGAGGCAAAAGATGGGAAGAATTGATGAAGAACACAGTGGACAAAGTGTTGCTTCTTGTGTTGAGAATGTGATAAGTGTATTGGTAGATTATACATGCTACTTCATTATGACACTGAAATCAGATGGGAAAATATCCCCATAAGATAGACTGCTGAATTACTGGAATAATACAGATAAAATAGATTAATTATAGTTCTTTTGGCATCCTAAGGGTACCTGCCACATGACCTTGGGACATATTTTGAAAGCTTCAAGAGACCCATTCAATTCATTGCTGGTGTTTGTCTTGATGTATACCTCAGTGTTTCTCATTTCTCCATACTGTCAAAATGGACACTGGACATGACTATATAGAGCAAACAAGGCTGAAGCTGTTCTACCTTTGGTATATTTTTGTTACAACTGAAACTACCTAATGATTGCCTGTAGCAGTGCTGCTACACCTTTAGAGACAAATGCCAAACTGAAACCCAAACCCCACTTATTTATTGTGAAGGGCCAACACTGCTTGTAAACCTGAATATGGAGGTTTTATTTTAGAAAAAAATAACTCTATATTAACATTTTTATCTTAAAAGAAAAACATAATAACATGCATCACATAGGTCCACCACCACTGCCTAGGAAAACATTAATAATGCAGGTTTCCCAAGCTCAAATGGGAAGACCCAGTTTCGGTGGCCCTGGGGTACAATGGAGACATACTTAGTGTTCATCCACTTACACAAACATTGTTTGTACACTTAGTGAATATTTATGCTGTGAGTCAAAGTGGCTGGTGCATTGAAGATGCAAAAGCGTTCTACAGGCATTATGATGCAGTGTACCTGAATGTAGTGATGGCAGTGTCCTCTGAGACCAGAAGGCCCCAAGAGATGAATATGACCCCAAGTGGGGTCAAGGAAGTTTCAGAGTATGAAGACCAAAAGAATTGAGGTATAAAGGTAAAGGGTAGGGAATATCTGGAATGCAAATAAAGGGGTGTTCCAGGTTGAGGGTGTGATATGTGTGAAGACTGGTGTGGTAAAAAGTAGAGTGTTGGGGGAAAGCTGAGAAAATGGATGATACGACAATGACAACACTGTGCTAAGGAGTTTGCCTTTTATCCTAAAAGGAAGATGGTGCCATTCAAGCATTCAATCAAGATTTTCATAGAGTCATGTTTGTTTTTTTAGAAATGTCAAGTCGAAGTTTAGTAATAGGAATGGAGTGGGGTGGGATAAGAAGGATTAGAGACAAAGACTCTTTAGGATACTATTTCCAAGATACCAGGAAGTGTAGTCCTGTCAAGTGATGGCAGAGGTAGGGACAGAGAGAAGTGAATTGGTTAGGAAGTCGAGTTCATTAGCCTTTTGTATGAGTCAAGATCTTCCAGAGAAACAGAACCAATAGGAAATTAGAAAGGTGTTAAAAAATATTTGCTCATGTTGAGTGTGAAGGCTAAGAAGTCTCAAAACCTGTTATTTGTAAGCTGGGGATCCACAAAAGCTGAGGATATACTTTGAAGGCCTGAGAACCAGGAGGAAAGATGAGTGTCCCAGCTTAAGTCATGCAGAGAATGAATTTTTCGTTCTACTCATTCTTTCATCAGATTGAATACTGCCCATTCACATTAGGGAGGATAGCCCACAAATTAAATGCTAATCCCTTTGGAACACTTCCTCACAGACACACTCAAAAATAGTACTTAACCAGATGCCAGACACCTCCTGACACGTATATGTTGACACATCACACCTTTCTGATCCTGTGGGCCAAGTTCACGTCAGAATAGATTGAAAGGAAAAGAACTAAGAAAGAAAAAAAATCAGCTCTAGTCCAACTTCATGGCAAAGAGGCATTACTGATTCTAAGAGACTTAGCTGAGGGCGTGGCCTTTTAGCTGATTTAATTGTGTTTGCTTTTCAAAATGACAATAAAGATGAGCATGAATAATCCAAATTTTTCGTCTAGTTGTCTTTAACCTTTGGTTAATGTGAGCTTTGAGGATGTCTGTTTGGTTTCTCAGTGTATATGCATATCTATTATAAACATTATCTTCCTGATTTTACATAGTGGAAGGGGAATTGATAAAGTTTAGATCTTGAGTGCCCTCCTGAGGTCCATGTGCTAACATGATCCCCGGTGTGGTGCTATTGGAAGGCAATACAGCCTTTAAGAGTAGGTCCTTATGGTTAACCTTATGGATACTGGGGCTCTGTCCTTGGAAGGGATTGCCAGACCCCAGTTTATTTCTCTTCATTTTTTTTGCCCCAGGCCATGAAATGAGCACTTTCTCCCTGTGAGCACATACTCCCAGGTTCTGCCATCTGATATGCCCATGAGAGACCAAGAGTGATGGACTGAATCATGGACTAAAAACTCTAAAACTGTGAACTGAACTAAATCTTTTGTTTTTGTAGATTGGTTATCTCAGGTGTTTTGATACAGGAATTAGAAACTGACAAACACAGGAATGTATTATCTTTATAGGCCCTTCCCCTTCTTTCTTATTCTAACAAGATGACTTCCAAGCACAGGTTTTAAGCTTGGAGAGTACTGAGTAATTGCAGAAGGTAGAGCCTCACACTGGAGGGAAGAAAGGGGCCCTGCGGGACCCTGACTGCATCCTGAATTGTGTTATTCTCAGGAGGTCCTTTCCTGCTTTTCCCGGTGATGACTCCTGGGATGTTCATGATTGCTGCTTGCCTTCTCACTCATGGAGCTTCTCATCTTTCTCTCTGTTTGGTTTACTTTGTTTTCGTGGAATGCACCAGTGATTGTTTCCTTTAAAACTGCCTTTACTACAGATGTGTGTATGTGTGTGTGCACCTACATGTACACAGGGATGCATACGTGCAGCAGTGTTTGTGTCAGCGAAGAGAGATTTATCTTGTCAAGCACTTGTTAAACTTTAAGGCTCAGGTCTGTAGCTATAGGTAGTCATCTTACGTTCTCCCTTATTAATTTCTATATCTTTTTTCTTTGAAATTTTTGTGATTTCATTTTGTATTTCCTAAAGTATTACTATCCTTTCCTTGCATTATACCTCTTATCTCATGGCTTTCCTTCTACATTTTAGACAATCTTACTTGACTTTATTTCTAACCTTTCTGTTGATTTTTTTCTTTGTTATATTAATTGTCTAATAATGCTTTCTGGGTTTCTCAGTTATTATTTTTGTAACTCATTCTTCATTTCATTGTTGTAGTATGTCTCCAAATTTGTGTGAAGTTATCAGTGATACATTTTTTTTTGTGTAGAGTTGAATATGTTTTATATTAATGGCAATGTATTATTTATTCATTCATTTTGTCTTTTTTTTTTGGTGGTTCCAGGGATTGAACTCAGGACCTTGTGCTTGCCAGGCAACAACTTACTCTACTGAGCTATCTCCCTAGCCTTATTTTGTCATTTTGAGACAAGGTTTTATTATGCGGTATTAGCTGGTCTTGAACTTATTTTGCCACCCAGGCAGGCTCCAAACTCACAGTGATCCTCTTGCCTCTGTTTCCCAAATGCCTGAATCACAGGCATGTGCCACCATTTAGATATCATTTGTTGCTTAGATGTTTACATATCTAAGGGCTGTTTTACATCTATCTGTCTTTCATCTTAAAAGAGCTTCTCAAGTTCTTCATGATCTTTTGTTTTTGAGTTGGATGAACTGAAAGTTTGTTCTAATTCTTTAGGACTCTATTTCTTCCTTTTCTGGTGCTTGGCAGGGTAGTGGGCTAGGGGGCAAATACTTTGTGTCTGGGCATGCCCTTCATGCCCAGAGGAGGAGACGGCAGACGGAGGTGCACAGAGTTCCTCCCTCTCCTCTCAGCATGTTTCTTGCTCCACCGTCCTCTGGCTCTGTCTCTGAGCCCTGGATGTCCTGACTGGAGGTCAGCGGTTGCTTCCCCTGCTGCAGCATTGCTGGCTCATCTGCCGCAGGCTGCACTTCTCCTCTGCTCGTCAGTCAGGGCCTGCGTCTGTGTTCTCTGTTCTAAAAGCTATTGGAATCTCAGGCTCAGTAAGTACCAGTCTTTTTTGCCTCTGTTGTTTGGATATAAATAGGTAAATTGTGTAATAAAAAAGCAATCAATAGATGTTAGCTATGATTTTTAATTTTACTTCTTAAAATTGAATTGCTTTTATTTTCAGGGCATCTTTGATTGGAGAAGATAAAAAGAACTATCTTCTCTCTACCATCTTTAGCTGGTAGTGGTCTTCTACATACATCAAGCCAGTGTTGGTGTTTAGCCTCTTCTAGGATGCTGAGCAGTAATGCAAAATAACTGCATTATTGTAAAGGCATTAATAGAAAGTGTTTTAATCACATTGAGTGCAGAAGACATCTTAGGTCATCACAATTTAAGTTTATGTTTTTCTTCAAAGAAATAGAGCCCTCACTTTAATTCTTCCATTTTGAAATGCTAAAGCCAATTGGTTATGAAACAGATACGTCAGCACAATTCACTCACCATGTGCTTTTTGATTAGCTTTTGAGCTTCTGATGATTTTCCTGAAAATCACTAACATAAATTGGATCCATGAGCTTTATCAGTCCACATGTTTAATATAGCAGTTTAATAGCATGAATAGAAGTAGAATCAGTTAATAGTTTACTAACTCCTCTAATTCTGAAAGATGAGCTAGTACAAGGTCACCCTGCAGTGCCTTCTATTTATAAGCAGTTCTGCCCAGCAGCAAAGCCTCACATTGGCAGTTCTTGCATCATGTACCTCGTGCTCATTGTCTTTTATTCATAATGCTCTTTCTTGTTCTATTCCTGACCCTCTCACTTTCCAATTCTCTAGAATTTTTCTGATACAAAGGCTTTGAGTCATTTTTATACTAGCAGTTGTTTTATTCCACTTCCTGTTTATATGGTTCCAGCAGAAAATATCACTGGATACTTGTTCATCTCTAGCTTAGCAGTCACATTTGGTAATATAACAAGACATAAAGAGGAGTGCAAGTGCAAGCACGGAGGTGCTATTTATTCTAATAATCCAAAAATTGTTCAACATCAGTATTTTAGTTTCCAGAAAATAAACCCAAGATTTGGATCTCAATTAAAGACACACTACTTATTTGTAAATGGAGGGCCTTTTGCTCTTGTGGCTTTATTGGTTACTTAGCAAATTGTCCTGTTTTAGACCAATTTGTTCGCTACTCCAAAACATTAACAAACAACTCACAACAAAAAACTTCCACTAGTTTTTCTTTCTATCTGAATGTTAATGTCAGTGAACTAGTGAACTGCCACTATTTGGTGTGGTTTTTCTTTTGCGTGTATTTTTATGTTTATATGTTCTTACTTAATGGAGTTAACAAAAGTGTGTGTTAACTTTTGCTCCAAATGTGCTAGACAGAATTTTAAATAAAAATACATTAGGTAGCCCTCTTTCATTTGATCATAACCTTACCTATTTATGCATTATACTTACATCCTGACCTTCTTCATTTTCTACCTTTCTGGGGTTCACTTTGCCAATCACAGGGAGTAACCATCCATGTTGACCAACCACATTGTGGGAAAACCCTGCAGAGAGTTTTCTGATCCCTTTCTGAAATCCTCCTAAAATTCCATTTTTAGTTTTTCATGGTTGCAGTGGAGCATGGTTTAACTACACTGGTTCCCTTGGAGATCTTCCAAGTGTGTAGAACTTACTTTGTTCTTGTAACAAAGGTAATTAACCTTTTTGTGCCACCAATCCCCCAATCAATTAGCAAGACCTTCCTACTTGGTGACTTCAGCACATCACTCCATCCATCTTGGTTCTCAATGAAGTAGGACTTCTCTCTCTGCCTGCTGCTCCCCGCCTGCTTTTCCTATATCTTGCTTGGCTCTTATCCCAGGCATTCTCCCCACAGCAAGTCCAACCTCCTCTTCCTTTACATTTCTTTATTGGCTATTTGTTGCTCTCAGGAGAATGACCAAGAGCCCTAATGGCAATCAAGGCCTGTCCACCCTGCTTTTGTTGTGCCTACCCCTGCAATGCCTCTATCGGCAGCCTGGAAGGCTCTTGCTGATGCTGTACCTCTCAGCTCGAGGGCACTCTTTCAAGGACCCCTTCCTTGGCCAGCTGGAGTCTCCTTATCTATCCTTCTATAGCACTGTGCTTATGCCTCTGTCATGCTGCTTAGCACATTTTATTGTCATTTTCTGCATGGTGGTATTATCAGGGACAGCGTCCCTGTTTTTGTAAGACCTGGCATTGCAGATAGTATATATTCAGTCAGTGTTTCTGGACTCAGTAGAACTGGGTAAATCTGGAAGAAATTCAGGTTTGCTCACCTTTGCATCCCGGGCTGCTTCATTTTTATTTTCCTTAAGGATATCCTCATCCAGTGACCTTTTGTCTCACTCTAAAGTAGCCATTACATTCACTGACACCGCAAATGCCTAATGCCTGTGTTTTAGTCTTCTGTTAGCTGCAGTGATTAAGAGCTCCTCTAGCCCTTCATTTGCCTAATTTTCTGTGCCTTCCTTTCTTTTTTTCAGATATGGTTTACTACTTAGCTAGGATCCAACGTTCTTTTAGTTTAACTCTTCTTCTGTCTCTCTATTTCTCTATCTCTCTCTCATTCTCTCTCTCACTTAAATAAGTTTTTTTGAGATATAACTCACACTTCACTCATTAAAGTGTGAGTTCAATGACTTTAACTCTATTCTCAGAGTTGTATAGTTATTACTACTCTCATGTTAGACATTTCATCATTCTAAAAATAAATATCAATTTTATGTCACTCTAGGTTTTCTTCAGGCTTGAGTTTCTGGCAACCACTAATCTACTATCTCCAACTTGCCCATTCTGGTAATCTCTGTATGATGGAAGCATATTATATGTGGCCTTTTGTATGTGACTCTCATTTGTCCTCATGTTTTTTTTAATTTTATTTTTATTTTATTGAAGAACAAATAGCAATGGGACAGTTTCAAGGCAAATTAACAGGGCAGATTTGATAAATTAATACACTATAAACTGTTTTCATAATATTTTGGTCTCATACAAGGTGCATACATGATATTATACTTATAGACATTATTGTAGCAGATGTCTCTAATCAGTGAATTAAGAGGGTGTAGCTGTTTACTTATCTTATTTTTTTATACATGAATTATATCACAGATTCAATAATTAATACTTTCTACCTTGTTATTTTCCTAGTGGTTGTCCATAGTACTAGAAGGAGAGTTGGCCCTGCTGTCTCAGGCCGCTCGCTCTGGCTGGGCAGGATCGAGCGTCTTTATGTTTTTAGAGCTCATCCAACTTACAGCATATGCCAGTATTTCATGCCTGTTATATTAATCTCTTTAGCATGCTATTACAGAAAACCACAGACTAAGTGTCTTAGAAATTTATTTTCTACTGATCCTGGGAGTTAGAATTTGAATCTTGAGGTGTAAGCATGGCTAGTTTCTGCTGAGGCTCTCACCTTGGTGGAGATAACTGTCCTTGTTCTGTGTCTTACATGGCCTTTCTGCTGTGCATACACAGGCTGGGAGATCAGTGGTGCTTAGTCCTCTTGTTATAAGTCTGATTGAATTGGAGCATCATGTTTATAAGCTCATTTAACCTTAACTACTTCCTCTGAGGCTTTGGAAATACAGTCACTTTGAGGGTAACCTGGGCAGCACATATAAATTTGGGGGACATTTATACTATCTTTTTTTCAGTACAAATCCATCATCACAACTGTGCCTTATGAATATTTTCCCCTATTCTGTGTTGTAATTTCACTTTGGGGACTGTGTTACATGAATTAAAATGTTTAATTTTGATAATATGCAATGTATTTGTTTCTTTTGATATTTATGCTTTGCTGTCCCATTCTAAGAAGGATTAACCTAACTCTAGTTCATGAAGATATATGTCTGTCTTTTCTTTTATCTCATTAAAATTAATAAAAAGATACAAAAGGTTTTATAGCCCTATCTCTTGAACTCCTGAGTTTTGAGTTAAGTTTTGTGTATGCAATAATATGAAGTTCAACTATATTTCTTTGCATTTGTATATTCAGTTGGCCTAGCTTGTGGGTTCCTTTTAGATTTAGTTTAGCTTATAAATGGAGTTGCCCTTAGTTGGTAGGGAATCTTTCCTAGGTTGGTAGCTCATTCCTTATCAGCAGTATAGATGTGTCTTTCTCATTGTAATCTTGAGAAGTTTAGAGGTTTAACTAAGGGACTCATCAGGGAGCTGGGGTCCTTACTTTGTAAATGTTCTCATCCTATGCTAGAAGATGACATGGAGATTATTTGAATGCTAGACCTGCAGGTTATAGTGAGATTATTCTCCTCACAATGTAAGAGAGGAAAAGAGACTTATTATCCCGTTTTGTACTCTTGCTGCTTTTTCTGTCTTCTGCCACCTTGAAATGCTTCCCTTGTGCCATGCCACCTTGCCTTTGAGGCAGCTGATTATAGACTGAAACCTCTACATAGCATGACCTAAATCAACCCTTTCTTCCTTAAGTTTTGGGGTATTTTGTCTCAGCAACAAGGGTAAAGTAACCAAAAGTGTGGTCATTGCTGTGAATATACACCTTTGGAAATAGCTTGTGGGAAGAGTTTGAAAAGGTATGGAGATGTTGCCTAAAATGGATGTTCAGAATGGGAGATTCTGTTCAGAGTTCAGAGGACCAAAAAGCTCATAGAAACACTACTGGTAAAGATCAGGCTTGGAAGATTTCTGCTGGGAAGAAAGAAGAAAGATTGCATTGGGTGTTATACTCCAGATGATGTGTATTATGGCTTGGCAACAAGTTTGTCTGCGTTTTGCTCATGTCCAGAGAATTTGTTTGAGACCACAATTAAGGGCAATGGGCTAATCTGTCAGAAGAAACTTAAGGCAGTCAAATGTTGAGGCTATGACATGGCTACTGTTGGGAGGTTTTAACCAGATTTATGTTGAGAATGAAGAACAGAGAGCCCTGCAGAATGATTTAAAATTTGAGTTTGTTTGTCCAGAAAGAAAGCTCCAGTAAAACTGTAGACTACAAAGGCAGAGCTGAGTATATCTCAATTGCTGAAAAGGAACAGAAGAATATAGAAGATGGCCTGAAAGCATCACAAGAAGTAAGAAGATTCGGTACTTTGCAGCCTGAAAACTGAAAAGGTGAAATTCTTAGCTGTGAGGAGAAAGCTGCAGAGCACCATGTTCCAGAATGATAGCAGCTGAGAAAACGTTCCTCAGAATTGGATTCAGAGTGCTCAACGATACCAACGCTTGACTCCTACAGCCATGAGAGAGGAAAGCCTAGCTATGATTTAAAATGTGAGTTTGTTCAGAAAGAAAGCACCAGTAAAACTGTAGACTACAAAGACAAAGATATTGCTCTAACTAGAGTAAACTTGGCATCATCCATGGAGCTTTAGTTTTAGGTACCTGCAGAATGCAAGAGTTCTGAGGTTCTATAGGGGCTTCCACCCTGATTTCAGGAGTCCTGGGAGGTCAGGCAGTGTGCCCCTGAGGGCAGTGTGTGAAGCTGTAAGGGTGAAGCCAGACGTTCTGTAGAGACCCCAGAAGTTTGAAGACGCCAGGAATGTCATCTGAGGAAATCTGCAAGGAAGGAGCAGAGCAGGTGTAAGAGAGGAAGTGTGGGGACTATAACCACAAGAGCCATTGAGATAGAGCCTAACGAGCTTTTTGGAGCTCACAGTGTACGGCAGATTGCCTCATATGCTAGACATAAAATGGAGGACTTACTGTTTGTCCTGCTGGATTTTGGACTTGCTTTGTTACCAGTCCTTTGTATTCCCATGTGTAACTTATGGAATTAAAATATTTCTCTTGTGCCACTTAATGTTTTAAGTGTTTAACTTTGTTTTCATTTGTGCAGGGGCTTGAACCTAAAAGTTTGTCTTACATTTCAGAGGTGCTTTGGGACTTGGGCCTTTCAGCCATGCTGAAACTATCAGGAATTTGGTGACTCTTAGAGATGGACTAAATGCCTTTTGCATAAAGAGATATGCATGAGTGTTGAAGAGGGGCAGGGGCAGAATGTTATGGTTCTAATGTAAAATAATGTTTATAGACTGAATATTGGTTCTTGAGGGTTATTAAAACTGTTTTATAATATTCAAGTTGCAAAATGTTAAAAAAAATTATGTCTTTGTATCTGGAAACCAGTTGAAAGAAATCTATCTGGTTACCAAATTGGGGAAGCATGGATTGTAATGGCTGATACATTGTGTCAGAATGAGAAATTTAGAAGTTGAACCTGGGGACTCAGGAGGTAGTCAGGGTCCTTACTTTGTAAACATCCTTCTCTGAAAGAGGAGGGCATGGAGATTGTGTAAATGTTACACCTGCCCTGAGGCAGGAGGTAGCCTGCATTCAATACAAGTTAGAAAAAGAGGCTTGTTCTCCCCCACTTTTGCTTTTGTGTGTGTGTGTGTGTGTGTGTAACCGGGGATTGAACTCAGGCCCCACTCTTGCACTCTTTATGTTTTTGATTTTTCTGTCTCCTGCCACCCTGAAGTGTTAGCCCTGTGCCATTCCACCCTGCCCTGAAGCAGGTGATTATAGACTGAAACCTTCAGAAATGGTGAGCTAAATAAACCTTTCCCACCTTAATTTTGGGTGTCAGGTATTTTGTATTAGCAGTGGGAAAACAATAACCAAAACATCGTCTTAAGAGAGAAATTATCTCACTCCCACACCATAGACAGTGGTTTCACAGGCACTCTATAACCTCTTCCATTTAAATAGAGACACAATGGGAGGCACACAGGAGCCACTGGCCCTTCTAAAATGCAACAGGATACATGTCAATGGTTCCTTGATTAGGACTACATCATCCTACAACCCAAATGATCTTCATGACTATTTCCTCTGCTTTCTTGGCTCTTGATTCTGTCTCCTTAGTCTTCCTCCCTTTTCAATAAAAGATTTGTCTCAGACTGATTTATTTATGTAGAAGTTCAACTGTCTAAAGCTGTCCTTTCAGTTAGTAGCATCTCTATTTTTATCTAAGATGTCAGTGTTTATATTAGTATACTTCTTGTAAAAAGTTTGTGAGTCTCCTATGAATATTATAAGACTCTCTCCATTGCACAAAGCCATATCCCCCAAATTACTTAAAATAACCTATCTCTGCTTTAGGCTTTTACTCAGGCCACTAATCAATGAAAACCTTAATTTTCTAGAAGTTATTGCATTAAAAAGTTATTTATTTTATCTATTGCTTAGGTAGAATTTTGTGAACTTATCTTGGACTTCATCATTAACCATTTTTTTCTGATAATGGTCTGAATATGATTGCTGGTCAAAAGCTTATCATAAAGCTTGGCAGAGGCCAGGAATTTCAAACCTAGTAAGTACTACTTCCTTTACCAGCACCTTTATAGACTTCTTTAGCTTAGCCCTTTAGATGATACCTGACAGTAAGAGGAAGTTGGGTAGTGCCTTCAGCACTTTTCCTGGAAATTGTAGCTGTTTGCCAAGTTGTGTTGGGTATGATCTCTGTATTCCATATTATAGTATGTAACATGGTTACTAAATTTTCTGCCACTGATTAGTAAGGGTTCATTCCTATCAGTGTCTTTTTTCTTCATTAAACCCTTGACAGCTTCCCCTAAAGTTACATTTTCCCTAAGAATCTCTAGTATCACCTCTATTCCACATATCCACATGCACACTAGCTATATGCTACCGAATTATAACTGGCTTGAAGTTACAGTAGTCACTTATCATCTAGTGGTTTTCTACATAAGGAATTTGACACAGCGGGGCTGGGTAAGCCTGGCTTTTGACCCTCAAAGGTTGCAAGTAAGTCTGATTATCAGAAGAGATTTAGTTTGGTTCTAATCATAGAAGGTTTAATGGTGGATGGAGGATCCAGTTCTGAGATGAAGCAGTTTCTTGTATGTCTGACAAGATGATGCTGACTGTTGGCCAGAGGCTCCACTTCCTGCTGATGTGACCTCTGCACCAGGCTGGCTAAGTGCCCTTGTAGTGCAGCTCGTTTTTCCTGGAAAAAGAAATCCATGGGCAGAAGAAAGAATCTGCAGAATATAGTACTGCATGGCTTAGATTCAGTGGTCACACACTGTCACAGTATTGCATTAGTCAGATTGGTGCTGATTTGCTGGTGACAATCACTGGAAAGCCATCTTAGGAATTGGCTACTATGCTTCTTCCTTTTTTTTTTTAGCTGTATACTTATCTTTTTGTTTTTTAAAGCTGCTTTCTTTTGCTTCCTTTTGGTAAAGAGATGTTCTTTGCAGTTACAACACTGCCTTTAGTGATAGCAAAATTAGCAGTGTGATAGCTGTGCATTTTGTACACATTACATATCGGACAATCTGACAAGCTCTTTAGCAACAATTTTCATTGAACAGTTTTCCTGAACTTCCATTGAGTAAACTGAGGTTCGGAGTTTGAGTCTGATCTGAAATCAGGCAGTTGGCAGTAATCAAGGGAAATCTCGAAATGTAATTATCTTAGTTACTTTTCTCTTGTTGCTGAGACAAAATACCTGATGCCTAATATTAAGGAAGGCTAGGTTCATTTAGCTCACAGTTTGTGGATATTTCAGTCTGTAATCTAAAGAAGGATGGCATGGCTAGGGGCAATAGTTCAAAGTGGCAGAAGACAGTAAAAGCAGCAAGAGCAAAAAGGGGAAAACATGTCTCATTTCTTCCCTTGTATTGTAAGCAGGGTGCTACCTCCAGGGCAGGCACAGCACTCACACCATCTCCATGCCTTCCTCTTGCACAGGCTAAGGATGTTTACAAAGTGAGGACCCTGGCTGCCTGCTCTGTTGCTTAAACTTCTGAGCTTCTCATGACATAGTGTATTAGCCGTTAGAGTAGTGTGTTCCTGAATGTGCTATCGCACTTGCTTTGTTCCTTGTGTTCTTGTTTCCATCAGGAGAGCTGCAGCATTAATACCAAAGGATTTGCTGCAGTTTGTCCCAGTGTGAAAGAAGCTTGGTGGAAACAGCTATTGTTCATATCCCCAAGCCCAGTGAGAGGCCGAATTGCTTCTCAGCTAGGCAAACAGAGCAAATCACCACTCCAGAAAGTGTCTGTGAAAGAAGAAATTGTTTTAAAAGTAGCTAGGAAGAACTAAAATAAAATCAAGAAATAATTTGGTTCAAAAATGCATTGGCCTGAACATCTCAAGTTGGGAGAAAGAAATAAAACACTTGTGCTATAGAACTATATAGGTAAAAATGACCCTTGAATGAACACCCTGAGTCACTCTGCTTGGTGACCTTGCTTTCCCTTCATTTGCTTCTTTCTGTAGCCTTCATCTTGCCTTCTGTTCTTGCTCTCTCTCCTTTGCATTAGGCTGTGATTACCTATGATGAGTATTTGCCGTTACTCCCTCCTGTGGGTGTCAGCCTTGCTCAGGGACCACTCTGAGTTTGTTTCTGAATTTCATATAACACCAGGAAAGTACCTTGCCAATATAGGTGTCTGTGAATGCATATTAAATTAAATTAATATACATTTGTTTTCATAACTTCTTTATTGTGGGGTGTTGGGAATATTGGACAGTGATGGATAGAACTTTAATATAACATTGAACGTTAAATAAGGAATCCAACCTGATTCTAGTTGATTGAGGTATTTTCATAGCCTTCCAAAATCATGATTTAAAAGGGAATCAATACAGAAAGAAAACCAAAATAAATATAATTCAACGTTCTTCAAAATAGGAAGATTTCCTTTGTTGGTAGGATTTATCTCTCAAAGAAAAAATACTACTTTGAAGCAGCAGAACATCTTTTACAACTTCAGTAAACAGCAAAATCTCTTTTATAGTTTGAACAGGAAGTTATTTTATTGTTTTGTAAAATCTTATCAGAGGATAAGGCCTAGATAAAAATAAATAAGTTCACCTTACATTCTTTGCATGAAATTTGAATATTTAATTGCAGAATATTCTTAAACTTTTTAACTTTTGGTTTTACTGTAATTTCCCCAGTATGGTGATGTTGATTTGGAAGAGTCTTTGATCTGCTGCAGAGAGCACTGGCTTCACCTTCCCGGTGGAGTTACTCTGCAGAGGATGCACAATGACGGCAGATGCTCTGATGCTGGCCCTTTACAAGTGAAGGTACTCACACAGACTTGGGAGAGAGCAAAGCTTGCATCTTAAATTTGTACTTAATCAAAGATCAAATCATAGATTTAGTTTTAAACTTTTTATTTAATAGAAGAGCTCTCAATATGATTCATGTACTAATATAACTTGCCTTTTAAAGGACATAGTGCAGTGGATTTTAGCATACTCACAGAATTGTGCAGTCATCATGAGGATTAACTCTAAAGAGTTTTCATCACTTAAAAAGAAAGAAAACCTGTACCCATTAGCAGTCACTCCTTATCTCCCCCAAAGCCTAGTCTTCATAAGTACCCATCTACTTTTATATCTAAAAATATCCCTGTTCTGGACATCTCATATAATAGAGTTATACAATATATAACCTTTTGTGTTTGGCCCTAATAGTTTTAAGTTTAATCTGAATTGGAGCATGTACCACATCCCATTTATATGAAATTTTCCAGTGTATAGATATTTGTTCATTTACAGTGTTTTTATTTTTATCTGATAAATAAACCACTAGTAAAACTGGTGTCTGCATGTGGAGACATTTTCATTGGGTATACTTAGAAAGTAGAATTACTTGGTCATACCATACTTCTACATTTACCCTTCTCAGGAACTGCGAGACTTCTTCTTTTCATGCCTCCGTGCCATGTATGTACAAGGGTTTTCATCTCCATATCCTTGCCAACACTTACTATTTGTGTTTCTGAGTATAACCTATTATCAGACATGTAGTGGCAATGT
The DNA here is from genome assembly GCA_004027165.1 of Ctenomys sociabilis. Classification (NCBI taxonomy): domain Eukaryota; kingdom Metazoa; phylum Chordata; class Mammalia; order Rodentia; family Ctenomyidae; genus Ctenomys; species Ctenomys sociabilis. Next base: position 21,130 of record PVKA01023439.1, read on the forward strand.
ATTGTGGTACTGATTGCTATTTCTCTGATTCCTCTAGTTTTTTGCATCTTGTCATGTGCTGTTGGCCACTGATGTGTCTTCTTTGGAGAGAGATATATATTCAAACCCTTCACTAGTTTTATTTATTTACTATTATTTTTTAGAACAAATCATTTTATCAGTTGAATTAAGAGAATGTAGCTGCATATCTATTCCACCTATTTTGAATAGATAGATAAAAAATGGTCATTCATTTGTTTCCCCTTTTTTTGTTTAGTTTTATCAGAGAAGGGTATTCCATTTAAATATTGTAGGTATGTTAATTCAGCAAAATGTTCCAATATAGTCCAGTAGTCCACAATACTACTGGGTTGTCCTTGGGACTGGCAATTTCAGAGTTGTTGACTTGAGCCTTTTACAGCTCAGCATATTAATATGGCTTTACTTTTTATACCATATTTTTATGCTTTTCTGCTGGATGGTTAAGACCAAGATAAAGCAAAACCTATATCACAAGAAATGTAACTATTATATCTGATAAGGTCAGTCAAGTCCCCTCAGGATTTATCCAGAAACTCTGTACTGAAGTTTATAGACATTTGTCAATGTCAGCCATTGCTTGACCAATTTGCTCTCTGTGAAAGCTTGAGAGAATGTTTTCTCTCCATGTGACTCTCCTTAGGCACATTCTACATCATCAATCACATTCCTCTGTGGCCCATAATCTCCTGGATTAGAAAATTTGGGACACAACTGAATTACAGGACGTTACAGTACAGGTTCTCTTGTGTCCTGAATCTTTACTGACCTTGAAAGGCTAGGGCCGGCGGGCGTGGTGGCGCATGCCTGTAATCCCAGTACTAGGGAGGCTGAGGAAGGAGGATTGTTGTGAGTTCGAGACCAGCCTGAGCTACAAAGTGAGCTTAAGGCCAGCCTGAACTGCACAGCAAGACCGTGTCTCAAAAAGACAAAAAAAAAAAAAAAAAAAAAGAAAGGCTAGGGCCAAAATGTTGACTGTCCTTGCAGCCCTTCTTTTTCTCTGATTTTTGTCTGAAGACTTAAGTTGTTAACCATCCAGAAGAGAAGCTTAATGCTATTACTACCCTACATCATAGGCAATTGAGCTTAACCTCACTACCTGTCTGAATATCAAACATCTTAGACATAGCATGGAACAGGTATTTTCCCCTACATCATAGGCAATTGAGCTTAACCTCACTACCTGTCTGAATATCAAACATCTTAGACATAGCATGGAACAGGTATTTTCCATCAAGTATTGTATGGTAAACTTTAAGTCCCTACAGAATATGAAGAAAAAAATTAAAAAATAAAATATTTAAAAATTTGAATAAGCAATTATATATTTTTACACAGGAATTTAGAAATCTAACTATATATTGCATTGTAGCAGGACAGTCCTGTGACTTTTTTTCTTGTCTCTTGTTTTCATTTATTACCATTTTTTGTTTAAATAAACATTTACTTGAGAGACAATACGGCAATAATTGGTATGTCATGAGAAGCAGTATGTATTTAAAAGACCAGAAAGAAAGGCATTCCAATCATGACTCTAGTATTACACATTGCTATCTTCAGTGCAGTTGCTTAGTTCACAGGTATTAGCATATATAGTTGGTTAGTCAGGATAAGAATCCCACCAATTAACTGCTAGTTTCAAAAACCTCCTGATGTTTTTCAGGATCAATGCCTTACCCATCTTGTGTGTATAAATGCATGACTTTGCCCCTGCCATATTTCCTAGCTTTTCTCCTTGCCCTCTCTTTGTTGTTTAATTCTCAAGTTCTCACTTTCCTTTTCATTGTGTTATACCTATTTATGTTTCTTCTTTTGAGTTCTTATACTTGGGAGACTATATGATATTTACACATGTGGGTCTTTTATTTCACTTATGAGTATATCTTCAAATGGCATCCACTTAAATATAAGTGCTTCAAGTTTATCATTCTTTGTAGCTGAATAGTATTCCACTGTAGAAAAATACCACATCCTTTTTCATCCATTCCTTAGGTGATGGGCATCTTGGTTGTTTTCATGATTTGGCTATCACAAATTCTGCTGCTATGAACATAGATACACATATATCACTATGATATGATGTTTTCAGTTCCTCTGGGAAAATTCCCAGTAGGGTGATAGCTGGCTTGAATGGGATTTCCAGTCCTAGTTTTTTAAGGAGTCTCCATACTGGTTTCTGTAAGATTTGGATAACCAGTCTACATTCCCACCAGCAGTGGAGAAGGGTTCCCCTTTCCCCAAATCTTCTCCAACATCTGTTGTTAGTTGATTTTTTTTATAGTAGCCTTTCTTTCTGGGGTGAGATGATATCTCAGTGTTGTTTTAATTTCCATTTCGTGGATGGCTAGTGATGAGAAGCATTTTTCACTTTTATTTATTCACTTCTTTAATTTCGTTCTCTGAGGAGTGTGTGTTCATCTTGGATGCCCATTTTCTGATTGGGTCTTTCAATTTTGGGACCTAATGCTTTTGAGTTCTTTATAAATTCTAGAGAGCAGACCTTTGTCTGAGTGCTTATAATTAAGGATTTTTTCCAAATTCGTGGGTTATCTTTTCATTTTGTTGGTAATTTCTTTTTTTTTTTTTTTTGTCTTTTTTGAGACAGGGTCTCACTGTGTAGTTCAGGCTGGCCTTAAGCTCACTTTGTAGCTCAGGCTGGTCTCGAACTCACAACAATCCTCCTGCCTCAGCCTCCCTAGTGCTGGGATTACAGGCATGCGCCACCACGCCTGGCGGTAATTTCTTTTGATGTGCAAAAACTTCTCAATAAGAGGAGGTCACAGTTGTTAATTCTTTCAACTATTACCCATGTGATTTGTTTTTTGTTCATTAACTTATTATCTACCCCTGTATCTTCAAGAGTTCCTCCTACTTTCTCTTCCAGGATAATTAGTATTTCTGTTTTAATGTTTAGATCTTTAATCCATTTTGACTTTAGCTTGGTTCATGGAGATAAACCTGAGTCAAGTTTTAGTTTTTGACATGTAGAGAGCCAGTTTTTCCAGCACCTTTTGTTAAAGAGGTTATCTTTCTTCCAGTAGGCGTGTTTGGCCCCTCTGTTGAAGATAAGGTATGTTCATAGAGGCTTCTGCATCCTTCACTAGTTTTAAAATATGGTTCTTATTGTTGAGTTAAAATAGTTCCTTATAAATTTTATTAATAATTTTATTGAGAAACAAATAGCAATGAGACAGTTTCAAAACTGATTAGTAGGACAGATTCAATAATTAATACATTACATATTGTTGTCTTCTTAGTGGCTATTCCTTATACATTTTAGATGCTAGACAGTTAGATATGTAATTTACAAATATTTTTTCTCATTATTAGTTTTTTCCTTTCTTTAAACATTGAAATCTCCTTGTTACAATTCATTTTTTAAGCATTACTGATGACTAAAACCACATTTTATATAATCATTATTTTAATTTGTTTGGTAAATCACTATTATGATTTATGATGTTTGAGCCCTGAAGTAAAAAGGATGGTAAAAGTTGCGTTACATATCTAAGACTTGTTACTGAGCCTTGTTATTGTCAGCAGTGACTGGAGGTATACATTAGGTGAGGAGTACTTTAATAATACTTTTGTGTTTTGGCTTCAGTTGATGTAGAGACTTGCGACCCTTAATTTATGTTTTTCACATCTCTTCGAAGAGAGTCCCAGGATTGGTTTTTATCCCACAGGGCAGGTTAGAATAATAAACTGTTGCTGCCATTGGATAGCCAAGACAGCCAGGCTATTGGCTATCCTGCAGAAGCATAAAATTATGCAATTGGGTATCAACCTTGGGCTAAAGAATTTAGTTACCTACCACTGTCTGAAATTTGTCCAGTTGTATTCATTTTTGGACCCTGTTATGTATTAAGTGTTTGTGTTCCCTTAGGTTCCTTTTTTTTTTTTTTTTTTTTTTTTGAGACAGGTACTTACTGTGTAATTCAAGTGACCTTGAACTTACTTTGTAGCCCAGGCTGGCTTTGAACTTGCAGTGATCCTCCTGCCTGAGCTTCCTGAGTTCTGGGATTATGGGTTGTTCGTTACCACACCTGGCCTTCCTTTGCGTTTTATATGTCAAAGCTCTTGTCCAGTGTTTAGTATTTGGATTTGGTTCTTTGGAGCATAATTAGAGTTAGATGCAGTCATAATGCAAGTGTAGCAAGAGGCCACTATAGTAGTACAAGAAGAGACATTGGGGCACCCTCTCTCTGTCGTGTGAGGGCACAGCCACATGCTGCTGTCTAGAAGCTGGGAGGAGATCCCTCTCCAGAATCCAGTCATGTTGGAACCCTGATTTTAGATCTCTGGCCTTCAGAACTATGAGGGATACATTCATGCATTTTACATAATCGTGTTTATTGCACTGTGTAATGGAAGTGTGAGCAGCCTGCGATAGGTGGCATCTCTTATCAGAGAAGTATTGACTAAAGAGTGAAAAACAATGACTCTCAAATAAAGTTCAGTAAGTGTAATGGTGACTATTTTAATCACCTTACCATTGGTGGGACAAAATACTCCACATCCACAACTTAATGGAGGAGAGATTTACTTGGTACATATTTTCAGAGTTCATTCTACAGTTGGTTTGCTTCAGGGCACAAATCACATGGTGGAAGGGTCTGATGGAGAAAGCTAAAGCTGTTCAATTCATGGCATCCGGGATTCAGAGAGTAAAGTATGCTGGGGCAAGAATGCATCCACCAGGATCATAGGCTCAATGGTCTGCCCCTCCCCCCAGGTCCCAGCTCAGTATAGCACATTTAGCTGAGAACTGACCAATGAATTGATCCACTGAGGATTAGAGTGTCCCCACCATCCATTCACCTTCCACACGCATGAGACTTTGGGGAAATTTTAGATTGAATTATAAGATTCTAACCCAAGACCTCATGTCTATTTCATTATACAAAATGCATTCAGTCCATTTCCAAGAGTTGTCTTAACTGTTTCAGCATCATTCAAAAGTCCAAAGTTCAAAGTCACTCTGAGACTCAAAGTAAGCTCTTAGTTTTAAGCCTCTGTAGAAATAAAAAAGAAATCTAAATACTTTCAACATATAATTCCACAAGGGTAAATATTGCTATTTTAAAAGAGAAAAGCCAGGAATATAACGAGAAAAGCTCAGTGGCACAGTGCCTCGCTTGGCAACTGCAATGTCCTCAGTTTGATTCCTGCTACCAAACCAAACCAAACAAATCAAAGGAGAAGAATGGGACATAGAAAAGCACTGGATCAAAAGAGGACCAAAACTCAGTAGGACAAATGTTAGCTCCTGTTACTTGTGCATAGCACGTGAGGCATGTGTTTTTAAGATGCGAGCGTCAGAAGCCTGAGCAGCCTGCCCTCTATGGCTTTGCCAGTTGTAGCCCGTAGGGCCTTTCTCTAGAGCTGGGTCTTTTCACTGCCATTGGCCTTCAGCTGTTCCACATTTCTGGTATTTCCAATTTCCTGGGATTTACACCCAGGATTTACACCCAGGATTTACACCTAGCTGTAACTCATGGCTTCATGCATCATTCCTGGCAGGGACTTTGCCCTTATTATACCACATTGCCCAGACTCCCACTCTTCCTCTGAAGTCTTAGTGGATGTCCGTATGGCCCTATAACTCTTGCCTTTTGTATGCCTATAATAATTTCACACCATGTGGATGGGGCCAGTATCTCCCACTGGCTCAAGCAGTAAACTAACCCTTTCAGACCATGACTGCAACAGCCTTGGAGTTTCTGAACGGCTGAATTTGCAAAGAGACATATGTAGGAGCATCAGCCAAGGTGCTTAAGGGTCCTGCAGAACTATCTCTCTTTAGAGACATAAAAGTGCACTTCTGTTAATGACCATTTTTTTTTTCATTTTATTTTCTAATGACTACTCTTTTGTGAACCTCTACCCAATGGACCTGTACCTTACATAGCATTTAATTGTTCCCATAAGCACTCTAGATCTGGAGCCAATACTACTTGGCTGAGAAAAAGAACTACTTGATAACAGGGTAACCTTTTGCCTGAACCTAGCATTCTTAGATATACCAATGGGGCCAGACTGAGACATAGACCAGGCCAACCTAGGAAGGGCCCCACTATGAAAATGAGTTCAGCAGACACTATAACAACTCAAAGCACAAGATGCCCAGTAAGCAGCAGCTTGCTCTTAGGTAGCAGAGTCAGTGAGCCAAAGCAGGAAGAGAGAGCCCTGTTGTGCTGGGCATGGTCTCAGCATCCTCTCAGAGCACTTATTCTTGTACCCACCATGAGGACCAGTGATGGCACATACAAAAGAAGAGGGCATGAAAAGCTCATTACTTATCTAATTGGAGTTTCTTGGGTGAGCAGATCAGGCAAGTCTGAAATGCTTTGAAGAGGAAGGATGGAATGCATGGCGTTTGGATTTTCTTGTCATTAGCAACTGTGAGAGGATATAGTTCTCTCACAGGGGAGCCAGGGCTTGCAAGGTCTGAATCAACTAGTGCCTCCTGCCTTGCTGCCTGCTGGCTTCAAAAGACCAAGCATGTCTGGCCTACCAGCCTTCCCAGATGAGGCAGAGAGCAAGGGGCCGAGGGCTCATGGCTAACAGCTGTTAGCAGGCATTTTCAAAAATATGCAGTCAATTGATTATTGAAATTTCCAATTGTTCTTTCTGGTTCACTGTAAATCAAACTGCTTTTTCTAGTCCAGTTTTGCATATCCAGTTACTTTTTGCATGTTGTTTTTATTCTGTAACTTTGCTAAGATTCAAAGGGGTTGCTTAAGTGTAGTTTTTAATGACTTTCCTTAAAGAGAAAGTTTTGCTTCTTGTTTCCAATGTAAAAATAAGTAATTTTACATTTTTGCCTAAATGTTCTGGATAGACCCTTTCATACAGCAGTGTGAAGAGAAGCAGTAAGAACAGATTCTCCCTCCCTCCCTCCCTCCCTCCCTCCCTGTGTGCCTCCCTCTCTCCCTGTCTTCCTCTCTCCCTCTCTCTTTCCCCTCACCCTTTCCCTGTCCCTCTCCATCCCCTCCCCTCCCTCTCTCCCTCCCCCTCCCCCCTTCTCATTGAGGGAAGGCTTTTGTTCTTTTACTAGTAAGTATGACATTGGCTGCCCTTATCAGAGCATAAAAACATTCTTTTACATTAAAAGTTCACTAAGTATTTTTTTGATCATACTATTGTTCAGAGTTCTACATCTAATGAGATGGTCATGGAAGTTTTCTTTATTCTGTCAATATGGTGTCAGATATTGACTTCAGTATATAGTATTATCTTAATCTCCCACTCCTAGGATAAATCTCATTTGGTCATGACATATAATCCCTTGTATACCAGTATGTTGCTGCTTTAAGTTTGCTAATATTTTGGTGAAAATTTGTACTGGTAAGAGGTAAGGTAGGTTTTTTTTTTCTCTCTCTCTCTCTTACATTTATTGTACTATGAATATAATACAGTATTGGTCTTACAGAAAGAGTTTGGAAGCCCTGTCTCATCTCGTCTTGTCCCATCCCATCCCGTCCGGTCCCACCTCATCCCATCCAGTCCCCATCCCTGTCCCTGTCCCAGTCTCTCTTTCAAGGCAGTGTGTCACTGTGCAGTCCAGGCTGGCTTTGAGCTCATTTTGTAACTCAAAACTGATTTCTCTTTTTTAAATTAATTTTATTACAAAACAAATAGCAATGAAACAGTTTCAAAACAGATTGGTAGGACACTTACAGAAATTAGCACATTGCATATTGTTGTCTTTGTAGTGGTTATTCATAGCACAGGATGCAGACATTATGTCCTGTCCAAACACTATTAGTACAAACCTTTCTTCTCATTGAATTAAGAGAAAGTAGCTGTATATCTATGTTATTTTGTATATACAGATACAAAATGTTCATCTTTTTTTTTGTTTAGTTTGTCAGAGATGGGCATTCCATTGCCATGTAAGTATTGTAGGTGTTTGAATTCAGCACAATAATCTAATATAGTCCAGTAGTACATACTACTTGTGGGTTATCTGTAGGACTGGCAATGTCAGAAGTTGTTGACTTGAGCCTTTTACAGCTCAGCATATTAATATGGCTTTACTCTTTATACTTCATTTTTATCTTTTTCTTCTGAATGGCTCAGACCAAGATGAAACAAGGCCTATATAATGAGAAATGTAACTTTTGTATCTGAAAAGACAGTCAGATCCCCTCAGGATTCACTCTGAAACCCTATAATGCAGTTTGTAGATCCTTTGTCAGTGTCAGCCATGTGGATGAGTCACGGCCATTGCTTGACCAATTTGCTCTCTGTGAAAGATTAAGAGAATGTTTTCTCTCCATGTGACTCCTTAGGCACACTCTTCATCATTGGTCACATTCCTCTGTGGCCCATAATCTCCATGATCAGAAAATTTGGGACACAACTGAGTTACAGGATGTTACAATACAGGTTCTCTTATGTCCTGAATCTTCATTGACCTTGAGAGGCTAGGGCCAAAATGTTGGCTGTACTTGTAGCCCTTCTTTTTCTCTAATTTTTGGTCTGAAGACTTAAGTTGTTAACCCTCCAGAAGAGAAGCTTAATGCTATTACTACCCTACATCATAGGCAATTGAGCTTAACCTGTCTGAATATCAAATATCTTAGACATAGCATGGAACAGGTATTTTCCATCAAATATTGATATATTAAACTTTAAATCCATACAGAATGTGAAGAAACAGAAGAAAAAATAAATAACAAAAATTTAAAAAATAAGAATAAACAATTATATATTTTTACAAAGAAATTTAGAAATCTAACCTATATAAGCATTGTAGCAGAACAGACCTATGACTTTTTTTTCTTGTCTCTTGTTTTCATTTATCACCCATTTTTTGAAAATAAACATTACTTGAGAGACAGTATGGCAGTAATTGGTATGAAATGACGGGTAGTATGTATTTAGTAGACCAGAGTAACACATATTCCAAACATGACCCTACTACTACAGATTGCTGTCTTCAGTGCCGTTGCTCAGTTCACAGGTATCAGCATATTTAGTTAGGCTGAGAATCCTACCAAGTAACTGCTAGTTTCAAAAATATGCTGAAGATTCTCAGGATCATTGCCATAAACAACTTGTACATATAAATGTGTGGTTTTGCCCCTGTCATGTTTCTTAGCTTTTCTCCTTGCCCTCTCTTCATTTTCTAATCCTTAAGTTCTTGCTTTGCTTTTAATTGTGTTATACTGTTATATTTTTATTTCTTCTTTTGGGTTCTTATACTAGGGAGACTATATGACATTAACACATGTGGGTCTGGTTCATTTCACTTATATCTTCAAGTGGTGTCCACTTGAATATGAAGGTTTTGAGTTTATCATTATTTATAGCTGAATAATACTCCATTGTATAAAAGTAACACGTCTTTTTCATCCATTCCTCAGGCGATGGGCATCTTGGTTGCTTCCATGATTTGGCTATCACAAATTCTGCTGCTATGAACATAGGTGCACATATATCACTATGATATGATGTTTTCAGTTCCTTTGGGAAAATTCCCAGTAGGGTGATAGCTGGCTTGAATGGGATTTCCAGTCCTAGTTTTTTAAGTAGTCTCCATGCTGATTTCCATAAGATTTGGATAACCAGTGTACATTCCCCCCAGCAGTGGAGAACCATTCCTTTTTCCTCACAGCCTCTCCAACATTTGTTGTTAGTTAATTTGTTTATGATAGCCATTCTTTCTGGAGTGAGATAGTATCTCAGTGTTGTTTTAATTTGCATTTCATGGATGGCTAGTGATGTGGAGCATCTTTTTCATGTATTTATTCGCTTCTTTGTTTTCGTCCTCTGAGGAGTGTGTGTTCATCTTGGATGTCCATTTCTAGATTGGGTATTTCAATTTTGGAGCCCTAATATTTTGAGTTCTTTATAAATTCCAGAGAGCAGACCTTTGTCTGAGTGTGTATTAACTTTTTTCCCCAAATTTGTGGATTATCTTTTCTCTTTGTTGGTAATTTCTTTTGATGTGCAAAACCTCTCCATAAGAGGAACACCCAGTTGTAATTCTTTCAAGTATTACCCAAACAGTTTGATTTTTGTTCATGAACTCTTTGCCTACCCCTATGTCTTCAAGAGCTCCTCCTACTTTATCTTCCAGGAGATTGAGTGCTTCTGTTTTCATGTTTAGGTCTTTAATCCATTTTGACTTTAGCTTAGTGCATGGTGATAGTCCTGGGTCAAGTGTTATTTTTTGTCATGTAGACAGCCAGTTATTCTAGCACCATTTGTTAAAGAGACTGTCTTTCTTCCAGTAAGCATATTTAGCCCCTTTGTTGAAGATAAGGTGGCTGTGTGTTTGTAGTGGCTTCTGCATCTTCTAATCTATTCCACTGATGCTCAGGTTTGTTTTTTAGCCAATATCATGCTGATTTTGTCACAGTAGCTTTGTAGTATAATTTCAAGTCAGGAATTGTAATGACTCCTGCCTTGTCTTTGTTCCCCAGGTTTTCCTTTGGTATGCTAGGTCTTTTCTGGTTCAAAATAAATTTTAGGAACAATTTCTCTAGGGCTTTCATGTATGTTTGTGGTATTTTGATTAGGATTGCATTAGATTTGTACTGAACATTTGGGAGTATGGCCATCTTCACGATGTTCTTCATACCAGGAGCAGGAATATCTTTCCATTTTCTGAAATCCTCTATGATCTCTTTTTCAGAGTACTCTAATTTTCATTGAATAGATTTTTAACTTCTTTGGTTCTAAGCTGATCTCAAACTCAAATGATCCTCCTGCCTCAGCCTCCTCTCAGCTGGGATTGCAAACATGTGTCACCACTTCCAGCCTTCTTCTTTAGATGTTGTTTAGACTTTACTATTAAAGACATCTATGCCCAGGCTTTGCCTTTGAAAGTTCTTTATTATTATTATTAATATTATCCATAATTGAATCTTTTATACATGTATTCAGATATTGTTTCTTCTCGAGTTGTTTTCATAGTGGTGTTTCAACAAATCGTGTATGGTACTAGGTTAACTAATTTGTTACTATTTTTTTGTTCAGAATGCTCTTTTATGATCTATTTTTATTTCTGTATGATCAACAGTGATGTTCCTTGTTTCATTCCTAATTTGAATCTTTTTTCCCTTGATCAGTTTAACTGCAAGTTTCTCAATTTATATTTCATTCTTTTTTGCAATTTATATTTTATTTATTGTTTTCTACTTGATAAAATATTGTCCTTATACCTCATTTTGGTATTCTTAGTTCCTTATAATACTGTTGATACTTACTGTAGAGGGTTCAACAGCCCCTAGAGCATGTCATGCAAAAGACTGCAAATATCTATCCAAGGGTAGAAGAAAAAATAGCTACATTTACTGTAGGTGATGGAAACAAGTGCTCAGGGCAGGCATGAACAGAATGTGTTGCCTGAGAGACAGAAAAATGAAAAGGACACACATAAACCACACTTTTAAAGTTTTATTTTTTTTCCATTTATTTTTATTTTATTGAAATACAAATGTCAATCAGTTTCAAAACACCATAACCATACAGAGTCGATGAAATAATACATTGCAAACTGTTTTCATAACGTTTTGGTATTGTACAAGGTGCATATATGATATTATACTTACAGGTTTTTATATAGCTGAATTGTATCAAAGATTCAATAATTATTTACCTAGTGGATGACCATAGCACTAAAAGCCGACATAATATCCTGTCCAACCACCATTAGTGCAGATCTTGCCTCTCATAGAATTATGTAGAAGCACAGCATTATCTATCCCAACTGTACTGTCTATACACACACATCATGATTTTTTCTTTTTACAACCCTTCCTTTGTCTACACCTGTCAAAAGTGGGCACTCCGTTGACATTCAACTACCTTAGGTGCTTGAACTTTTAAGTTTTAAAAGATGCACAACCCAGCCCTGATGCCTCTTATTCGGCCTCTGAGAGGAGGGAGACAGACAGGCATGACTGGCAAGGTGCTGCATCATCTCAGGGGTCTTTAATGCACATATACACCCCGGTTTTATTCTGATTAAATTATGCATATGAAATATGGCCCAAGTTTATGAACCTTTAATAAGGTTTAAGTGGGGAAAAATTATTGAGTGCTCGGGTCATGAGGTTTAGTATGCATGTGCTTTGGCCTGGGGCTTTATAATTTCCTGGGTCTTTGTCAGTTTATTTTCTGCTCTTCTCAGAACAGTGAAAGGAATGTTGTCTCTGGCTCTCCTTCACATTCAAGGGGCTAGAGGAGGTCTCTCAGCTCTAATTGTTACGCATGTGCTAGTGCTCTTGAAGCGTTTGTCCACAAAGTCCTATGCCTGGGTCCTTAGAGGGAGGAGTGGGAGGGAGGAGGGGAGAGAGAGGGAGGGGAAGAAGGAGGGAGAAAGAGAGAGGGTGGGAAGGGGGGAGAGACAGACAGACAGACAGACATTCATTCATCCTTCAGTTATCTATGGGGAATTGGTTCTAGGAGATTACCCATCTCATCAGATACCAGAAATCTCTGGATGTTCAAGTCTTTGTGCAAAATGGTATAATATTTTTATATACCCTATGCTTATGACTTGGAAACTTGAAATCATCTCTGGGTTACTTACAATACCTCATAAAAATAAATGCTAATCATAGGTAAATGCTGTGTAACTAGCAATTATATTGTGGGGTTTTGCTAGGTATTGAACTGAGCACCTTCTTGCCAGGCAGGTACTTCTGCCAATAAGCTATATCTCTGGCTATTATATTGTTTACGAAGTAATAACAAGAAAAAATGTATGTATTTATTTAGTATAGATGTGATATTTTTCTAAATACTTTTGATCTATAGGAAGCTGAATCTGTGGATGTAGAACTCATGGAAAAAGGATTTATTGTATATGCCTTTATTTTAAAAAGTGGTGCTCTGAAGCTAAAGAAAGCTGTAAAATTCTATTTTCTAAGAAGTTGATATCCTGTGTTCTCTACCCCCGCACACACATTTTTGCCTTCTGTCTTAGTTTTTCTCATTTCCGAGATAAAATACTGCGTACTCCACAGCACTTTTAAGCGAAGAAAAGTTTATTTAATTCACAGTTGTGGAGATTTCAGTCCATAATCAGCTGGCTCCAAGACAGGGTACCACATGGGAGAGGGACAAGTGTAAGTGTTCATGGTGACAGCAGACAGCAAAAGCAGCAAGGATGGAGGAGACAAGGCTCTTTCTGTTTCTTGCACTGCACACAGGATATAGCACTGACCCTTAATTCTATCATTCAGCCAACTCCAAAAGTCCATCCCATGACTGCATCAGGCTTTGGGGAAACATCTAGACACAACCATCTGATTGAACGTAAATAAAGGGAGATAAGATAAATTTGTGTTTGACTACATTCAGTGGCTTTATAGTCTTTTGTAGAGACTTAACAAATTTATGTTTTAGCTTTTGAGAAATAGCAGGTGAATACTTCCCACATCCAGAAGTGTTAGAAGACTGACTTCCCCGAGTGAGTTTATTTTACAGAAAAAAATTATGTTTTCACACTTGAATTGTTGAAGTACTTATTAACTAGTTTAAGGAGGTTACAGTTAACTTTCTGATTACATGTACCTAATTAAAATATTGAAAACTTTTTGAGGACTCACATGATAATAAAAATGTTTTAGATTTTGGAGCAGTTTGGATTTCAGATTTTCAAACTAGGATCAATAAGTCAATTTCCTGAAGATATTTAAATTCTAAACAACTTTGAATTCTGAAACACTTGTGATCCTAAGCCTTTTTAGAGAAGTGATATGTAATCTTTTGCAAAGAGTAATGGTGATTATTTATTACATTTAATGATTAAATTACATGTGATTTTAGCAGGTCTTTTACAGCTCTCTATATATCCCCAATCAGTTTGGTGGGAACCTATTGTGAAAATAACGTGTGCCCTATAGGTGCCCTTTCCCTGTTGGGGGCATCATCGGAAAGTCTGCAAAGTAATGTGAGAGCAATTTGAAGACATTAAACATGACATTAATTGCTGACCCTAACTGGTCATTGCTACATGTTAAACTGTGCATTGTTTCTTCTTTTTCGTAGAGAAACACTTTTTCCAAGTGTTAGAGCAATTGTAAGGTGAGGATATTCACCGCCCTGACCCTGTTGTCTTTTCCTTCTGCACTCACGTGTTTCTTTGCCTTTCTCTCCTGACAGAGGAGCCAGGAAACCACTTGTGCATAGTCAAGCTGTCCTTAGCTGGACTCCTGACCATGGCCTCACTTTCAGGGAAAGCTGCTGGTGGAGGATGTAGGAATTTGGGGAGACTCACTGATGTGGCATGGCCTTACTAGTTTTCTATATATTTCCACACTTACATACTTTCTTTTTTTATAATAATTTTATTGAGAAAGGAGCAATGGGACAGGTTAGTAGGACAGTTACAATAATTCATACATTGCATATTGTTGCCTTTGTAGCTATTCATAGTATAAGATGCAGACATGATATCTTGTCTAAACCCTATTAATTCAAAACTTTTTTCTCATTGAACTAAGAGAAAGTAGCTGTATATCTATGCTAACTATCTCT
>PVKA01023440.1:0-16693 GCA_004027165.1 Ctenomys sociabilis
GACAGTAGTCCTCTGTCTGATTGCTTATTAGTTAGGATTTTTTCAAAGTTTGTGGGTTGTCTTTTCACTCTGTTGACAATTTCTTTTGACATGCAGAAGCTCCTTAAGAAGAGTTGATCCCATTTGTTGATTCTTTCAAGAGCTTCCTGTGCGAATATATGTTTGTTCATGAACTCTTTACCTACCCCTATGTCTTCAAAAGTTCCTCCTACTTTCTCTTCCAGGAGATTGTTTCTGTTTTAACGTTTAGATCTTTAAACCATTTTGACTTTAACTTAGTGCATGGTGATAGAGCTGGGTCAAGTTTTAGTTTTCAGCATGTAGAAAGCCATGTTTTCCAGCACCATTTGTTAAAGAGGCTATCTTTCTTCCAGTGAGCTTGTGTAGCCACTTTGTCGAAGATAAGATGGCTGAGTATTTTCGTAGATGCCTCTGCATCTTCTAATCTATTCCACTGATCCTCAGGTCTATTTTGTTGCCAATACCATGTTGATTTTATCACAGTGGCTTTGTAGTGTAATTTCAAATCAGGAATTCTGATGCCTCCTGCCTTGTCTTGATTGGCCAAGATTACCTTTGCTATTCTAGGTCGTTTGTGGTTCCAAATAAATTTTAAGATTGATTTCTCTCTATCTGGGAGGTATGTTGGTGGCAGTTTAATAGGGATTGCATTAAATCTGTACAGCAATTTTGGGAGTATGGCCATCTTCACGATGTTGGTTCTTCCTATCCAGGAGCATGGAATATCTTTCCATTTTCTGAAATCCTCTATAATCTCTTTTCTTAGGGTGTTGTAATTTTCTGTGAAAAGATCTTTGACTTCCTTGGTTAAGTGATTCCCAAGGTATTTCATTTTCCGTGGTGCTATTGTGAAAGGTATTGTTTCTATAGTTTCCCTTTCAGTGTGTTTGTTATCTGTATAGAGGAATGCTATTGACTTTTGCACATTGATTTTGTATCCTGCTATGCTACTGAATTTCCCTATGAGTTCTAGTAGTTTCTTGGTGGAATTTTTGGGGTCTTCCAAGTAAAGTATCATGTCGTCTGCAAATAGTGATAATTTAACTTCTTAATTATGATTTTTTGATAACAATGTTAAGAATCAAAGACAGGGATTTCTTCATTCTAGACAAGTGCTTTGACATTCAGACTAATTTTTTTTTTTATTGTATCAGACCAGATTGTTATTTCTGCATTACTTTAAGGACAGTTTTATGTACACATCTCCTCCTCTTTTATTCTTTTAACAACAAATATACCCTATTGTGCACTTAAGAACTTGTTAGAAATATACTTTTCATCCCACAACTTTCATCGTCTAAAAGTGATGGTGAACCTTTTAGACATTTAAGTGAAACAGTCTACTGTTGCACATTTGCCATAGAAAGCTCTAAAAGGTTATCCACCACTAATCTCAGGTACGAAGTTCATGCTGGGAAGGCTACCTTGCCTGTCCTTTTTGAATTGAAATCATCCCATGCATAATATCTAACTAGAGCACAATGAAGCTAGAAATCAGTAACAAAGGAAATTTTAAAAACTACATGAACACTTGGAAAGTAAACAATAACCTTATAAACAACCAATATATCATAGAAGAAAGTAAATTCAAAATTAAACATTATATACAATTGAAGGATAATTGCAGTACAACATACCAAAACATATGGGAGGTAATGAAAGCTGTCCTAAAAAGAAAATTTATAGCAATGAACTCAGACATCAGGACAACATAATTAACTCAAAACCCTAATTTTGAACTTCAAACTTGTAGAAAAAAAAGAACAGGTCAAACTAAAGTTTGTATGAGGGAAAAATTATAAAGACATAAGCAGAAATTAATGACATAGAAACTAAGAAAATAATAACAAGGGCTAATGAGATAGCCCAGTAGACTAAGCACCTGTTTAGCAAGCACAGGGACCAGTGTTCAATCCCTGGCAAAACATGCCACACTAGCCCCACCCTAAGAAACACTGAGTCAGCTACTGAGGTTGGACACAGTGAAGCATGCCTGTATTCCCATCAGTGGGGAGGCTGAAAACAGGAGGATCACTAGGAGTCTGAGCTGTGTAGTGAGATGAGATCTTGCACCAAATTTATATATATATATATATATGTATATATATATATATATATATATATATGTTCAACAAATCATAAAGTGAGTTCTTTAAAGGAACAAATAAAAGTGATAAAGTATTAGCCAACCTCTTAAAAAAATGAAACACAAATCATGAATTCTAGCAATTAGCAATAAAAAGGAGGAAATCCTAACAGATCCGATGGAATTTTAGGAGAACATCAACACATGCTGTAGCATATTTTATTATATTCTAATAAAATGGAAAACACTGAAGAAATGGACAGATTCCTAGACACAACTGAATTGGCAAAACTATACCAAGAAATTTAAATTCTAAATAACCCAGTATCAGCCAAGGGAATTGAATATGTGATTAAAAATTTACCAACAAAGATAAGCCCAGGCTCTGATGGATTCCCTGTTGGATTGTACAAGAAATTTAGAAATAAATTAATTTCACTAATGCCAAAACTCCTTAAATAAATTGAAAGGGAAGCAATATTTCCAAAAATCACCTCTTTAATAAGTATTACGCTAATTTAAAAAACCAGAGATGATTACAACTAAAACAAAGCTATGGGCCAATCTCCCTGATAAACATAGATGGAAAAAGCTGCACCAAATGCTAGCAAACAAAAATGTAACAAAACATCAAGAAGATTATAAATCAGGAACAAATAGGATTCACTGGGACTCAGGCATGGTTCAAAGTATGCAAGCCGGGAGTGGTGGCGCATACTTGTAGTCCCAGCACTCAGGAGGCTGAGGCAGGAGGATTGTTGCGAGTTCGAGACCAGCCTGAGCTACAAAGTGAGCTTAAGGCCAGCCTGAACTGCATAGTGAGACCCCGTCTCAAAAACACCAAAAAAAAAAGTATGCAAATCAAAAAATGCAATACACCATATTAACAGAACCAAAAATAAAACTCACATGATCATCTCAATAGATGCAGAAAAGCATTTGGCAAGGTCCAACTCTCATTCATGATAAAAATCCTACATTCGTGATAAAAGTCCTATAGAAAATAGTAATAGTTGGTCTTTATATTCGTCAAGTGAAAGCCTTCTATGGCAAACCAATAGCTAACACCATATTAAATGGTCAAAAACTGAAAGCTTTCACTTTTAAATCAGAAACAAAACAAGGACATTCATTATTATTACTCCATTATGGTTCTGAAAACACTTGCCAGAGAAATTAAACAAGATAAAAAATAAAAGGAACAAAAATAGGAAAGGAAAGGAAGTAGTTAAATTATCATTACTCACAGATGGCATGATATCCTATATAGAAGACCCCAAAAGCTTCACCAAAATAAGTTACAGATTTAACATCCAAATTCAGTAGTGCAGCAAGATACAAAGTCAGCATTAAAAACTCAGTAGATGGTCCTGTACACAAAAACAAATTTACAGAAGGACAAAAAGGAAAGCATACCCTTCACAATAGCATCCCAAGAAACTAAATACTTAGAATTCATTACAGCAAAGGCTGTAAAAGGTCACTACAGGAAAATTACAGTACCCTAGAAAATTTCAATGAGGATATCAGAAAATGAAAAGATATTCCTTGTTCTTTGACAGAAAGAACTAATGTTGTAGAAATGGCCGTACTCTCAAAACTATATGCATTTAATGCTATCACAATCAGAATAGCATTAGCATACAGATCTAGAGAAAATATTTCAAAAATTCATTTGAAACCAAAAGATACCTTGAATAGCAAAAGTAATTCTGGACATGGGACATCACAGTCCCAGACCTGAAATTCAAGTCATGGGACATCACAATCCCAGACCTGAAAATATAACACAAAGCTACCATGATAAAAATCAGTATGGTATTGACATAGGAAAAATAATGTCCTGATGATCAGTGGAACAGATTAGAAGATTAGAAAATGCACTCAGCTTCCTGATCTTTAACAAAGGAGTTAAACATGTTAACTGAATAAATGTCTCTTTAATAAATGGTGCTGGAGTCTGGGCATGGAGGCTCATATCTACAATTCCTGTGCTAGTGAGGGTGAAAACAGGAAGACCACTAGGAGTCTGAGCTGCCTAGTGAGACCCTGTACCAAATACACAAAATGAAAAGCAAAATAAATGATGATGGAAAATTTGATTTGTCACATGTAGAAGATAAAAGCTGGACTCATGTCTATCACTATACATTAAATGAAAGTCAAATGGATAGAAGATCTTAATATTAAAATAAAGCACTAACTTTACTAGGAGAGAAAATAGGTAGAAATCTTAAAGATAAAGATTTAGGTAGAGGTGTCATAAATAAAACAAAGACTGCAAGGAAAATATTATAAGGAATCAACAACTGGGATCTCATCTTATTAAATAGCTTTTGCACAATAAAAGATATCACCGACACAGTGAAAAATCAACCTATAGAGTGGGAAAAATTTCAGCCAAAAGTCCATCAAAATAAAGACTTCCATTTAAAATACACAGAGATGTTTTTTAAAATTTAGAGCCTTCCGGCTGGACTTCCACTAAATCCTGCTGCCCATCCTCACCCTGAAACTGCCAGTGAGACTTGGAAACCCTAGTCCCGTCCACCCAGGGATCCAGCTGGAGTTCTGCTAAGTCAAGTGGCCCATCTTGCACTGAAGACTGCCAGAGACACATGACTATCACAGGGACATGTACGAGCCTTGGGGTATCCTACTTTGCACCAATCCAACATCAAGAGAGCCTCACAGAACTGAGGCCTGCACACATCATCAGATCCTTTTTGAACTCTGATTTGCCTCCTCCCCATCAGTGAGGTGGAAGCCATATTGAGCCCCATGCAGCAGGAGCTTCGGTGAGCCTACTCTGTCCTCCCACTCTCCTAAGAACCTGCACCCATCCACCTACCATTGCTGGAGAATCAGGGAGAATACTGGGGGCTTCAAAAATGAGAAAAAGAAGGGAAAAAAGGCATACTTAGACTTCTTGCCCACCAGAAACAAGTCCAGGAGACAAAGTCATAGAAGAACTTGGAAGTCACACAGCTGCAATTTCTGAGATGTTGGCAACTGAAGTAAAGAAACAACTCCATCAGGCTATGGAGGACATCAGATGAAAAATAATCTCTGGAAAAAACGAAATAACAACAATCATGAAAGAATTGCTTAATACTTCTAAGGAAGACATAGACGAAAGGTAGGAGGAAATAGGAAAATAATAGAAACACTGAATGAACAATATAGGAAAGAACTAGAATGCATGAAGCATAATCAAACAGATATCCAGGACACTAAAAATTCCATCAAAAGCTGGCAAAACCACTTGAACAAAACAGAAGATAGAATTCCAGACACTGAAGATAACATTGTAGTTAGTAAATGTGAAAGGAAACCTCTTTAAAATAGCGCAAAACCAGGAAATAATAATACAACAGCTGCAAAATGATGCAAAAGAAAAGTGTAGGACAATAGGTATCAACAAAACAGCAGGGGTGTGTTAGTCAAGGTGTTGCTAGAGCAACAGGTATAATAGAAAGGACAGTATAACACATGTACCAGTCACAGAGTTGGATGAGGAAGCATACAGAGGGTGTGCGAAGCTCTCTGAGACTGAAGGAGATTCAGTCCCAACATCTGAAGCTCACTGCAGTGATTCCTGTGCAAATCTCTATCAGTCAGCTCTTGGGTCTGCAATGAAATGCTGAAGAATCTGAGACAGAAGATGAGCAGTCTGCAACGGAAAGCTGCAGGAACCAAGCTGGAGGCTGAACGGTCTGCACTGGTAGCCAGGAGATGAAGTCCATGCTGACCATGAAGACTGAAGTTCCTCCCAGGCAATGGCATGCCAAATCCTTCCTCAACCCCTTTATATACTCTTTTTGTGTTGAGTCACTCTGGGGCAGGTCCTCCTCAACTGGCAGGGCAGGGCCCACAAAGCCTGGAGTGTGGAACCGAGGAGATCCAGCTGAGTTGACACAATGTATCAGCTACTACAAAGGGTTAAACCAAAAGACATAGAAAAAGGGTGTTTGCAGAAATAGTAGCAAAAAATTCCTCAAGGATGGGAAAAGAATCCAATATACAGTTAACTAAAGCATATAGAACTCCAGCTAGCCATAATCAATGTAAATTATCACCCAGACACATAATAAGCAAGATCCCAGAAATTGAGTAAAAAAAAACAAAATATTAAAATATGTTAGAAGAAACAGATCACCTATATCAAAAAGCCCATCTGTATAATGACAGATTTCTTGACACAGACCATCAACTCAAGAAGAGCTTTGAGGTCCTGAAAGACAACTTCCAACCAAGATTGATATAGCTTGCAAAACCATCTATCAAATTCAATGGATAGACTAGATATTTCCATGATGAAGAACAACTGAAGAAACTCTTAAGAACAACTGAAAAAACCTACCCTAGTAGGAGGGCTGAAAGTTATTTTAGAAAGAGACAAAGATTACCATGACTTCTACAACAACAGAAGAATCCCACCAAACAGAGCAAGTAATTAAGCAAAGAGGAAAAATAGGGATCCTACAGCAGGAAAAGAGCATGACAAAGATAAGCCAATATATATCAGTTGTAATTACCAAAGAAAATGGCCCCAATTCACTAATCAAAAAGCAGACTGGCATAGTGGATCGCAAAACAAAATCTAATGATATGCCGCATATAAAACACATTAACTCAAAAAGAAATTAATAGACTGAACGTCAAAGAATGGAAAACTATACTCCATTTAACAGGGACCCAGAAAGAAAGCAGACATAGATATGCTGATTGCTGACCATGTCAACTTCAAACCAAGTATGAAGAAAAGAGATTAAAAAAAGGTCATTACATGCTTGTTTTGGGAAAACTGCAAAAGGAAAAGTTAACAATTATAAATATATACACACCCAGTGTAAGAGCACCCAACTATATAAGACAAATTTTAAGAGACATAGAAAATCTAATGAGCAATGACATAATTGTACTAGGGGACTTTAACACCCCATTGACACAAAGAAAATATTTAGTCATTTAAAAAATCAGCAAAGACACAACATAACTAAGTGAAAGTTGGGAAGAAATGGGCTTAGTAGACATTTACAGTGTTTTTCTAAACTACACATGGAAGCTCTCCAAAATAGACCTTGTGCTAGCACCCAGAACATGCTTAAGTAAATGCAAAGAAATCAAACCATACATCATGAATATTGCATACAGTGCAATAAAACTGGAAATTATTGACAAAAGAAATAGTAAAAACTCCACAAACACATGAAAACAAAATAATACCCTCCTGAACAATCAGTGGTCATAGATGAAATTAAAGAAGAAGTTAAACAGCATTTCCAATCAAACAAAAATGTAGATACATCTTCTCTCAACCTGCAGGATGCAATGAAAACTGTCTGAAGGGGGAAATTTATAGCAATAAATCCTCTCATCAGGAAAACAGAATGAACCCAAATATGTCTTATGCCATATCTCAAACTTCTGAAAAAGAAGAGCAAGTCAAGCCCAAAGCCCACAGAAGTCTGGAAACTGTAAAAATCAGAGCAGAAATAAATGCAATAGAAATGAAGAAAACAATATTATGAATCAAGGGGTTGGTTCTTTGAAAGAATAAATAGAATTTATAAACCCATAGACAACCTTGTTCAAAAAAAGGAAAGAAAACAATTCATGTGATGAAAAAAGGGTGAAATGACTATAGATCCTATAGAAATTCAGAAGATTATCTTTACTTATTTCCAAAAACTTTACTCTCATAGGATGGAAAATACAGAAGAAAAGGACAGATTCCTAGATATATATAGACAACCAAAGCTGAATCAAGAAGATATAAAAATTTCTAATAACCTATATATCAGTCAATGAAAGTGAAAGTGTAATAAAAAAAAAAACCTACCAACAAAGGAAAGCTCAGACCCTAATGTATTAACAGCTGAATTCTACAAGAAATTTAAGGAGGATCTATTGCCAACTCTTTTCAATCTCAATGAAACTGAAAGGGAAGTGATTCCTTCAAACTCATTCCTGGAGGCAAATATTACTCAAATACCAAAACAAGAGAAGGATCCAACCAAAGAAGAGAAATACAGGTCAATCTCTGTAATGAACATACGGCAAAAACCTTCAATAAAATACTAGCAAACAGGATGCAGCAAATCATGAAGAAGATCATGCATCATGACCAAGTTCTATTCATCCCAGCAATGCGGGGGTGGTTTAATATATGGAAACCATAAATGTAATATACCACATCAACAGAGCCAAAAACAAAAATCATGTGATGATCTCAATAAATGTAGAAAAAGCTTTTGACAAAGTCCAACACTCATTCATGATAAAAGTGCTATAGAAAATCAGAATAGATGGTCTTTACCTCAACCTGATAAAAGCCATCTATGGCAAACCAACAGCCAACAACATACTAAATGGGAAAACACTGAAGGTTTTCACTTAAGATCAAGAACAAGACAAGCATGTCCACTATCCCTCTGGAAATATTATCTGGAGCAATTTGACAGAAAAAAAATTAAAAGAAATAATGATTGGAAATGAAGAAGTGAAATTATCGTTATTTGCAGATTACCTGATACTAAACATAGAATAGCACAAAAACTCCACTAAAGAGACCTGTAGATTTAATAACCAAATTCAGTAGCAGGATACAAAGTCAAACTAAAGAATAAATATCATTTCTATACACAAACAATGAACACATCCAGAGAGAAATTATGGAAACCAATGCTTTCATAATAACACCTCCCCCAAAAAAGGAATACTTAGGAATCAATCTCACAAATGAAATAAAGGATTCATACAGCAAAATTAA
The DNA here is from genome assembly GCA_004027165.1 of Ctenomys sociabilis. Classification (NCBI taxonomy): domain Eukaryota; kingdom Metazoa; phylum Chordata; class Mammalia; order Rodentia; family Ctenomyidae; genus Ctenomys; species Ctenomys sociabilis. The sequence continues at coordinate 8,883 of PVKA01023440.1, forward strand.
TAGTACTCTGAAATAAGATATTCAGGAAGATTTCAGAAAATGGAAAGTGATTCCTTGCTGGTGGATAGAAAGAACCAATAATGAAAATGGCAACACTCCCAGAATGTTTACACACATTCAATGAAATCCCAATTAAAATACTATTAGTACACCTTCCAAATCTACAGAGAATATTCCTACAATATATCTGGAGCCAGAAGAGAGGTAGAGTAGCAAATCAATCCTGGGTAAAAAAGGAAAGGCAGGAGGCATCACAATCCATGAATTGCAATTATACTGCAAAGTTACTGGGATACATTCAAATTGTACTGGTAAAAAAAATAAACAGATCTGAGAATCAATGGACAGATATCTTATCTTTCACAAAGGGGCCAAATATGTTGATTCAAATTAAGATTGCCTCTTTAATAAATTGTCCTGAAAATACTGGCTTTCCACATGACAGATGCTTAAAATACATCCGTACTTATCACCATGCACAAAACTACAGTCAAAATGGATCAAAACTTAAATATTAAAACTGAAACACTAAATTTTTTAGAAGAAAGAGTAGGTAGAAATCTTGAGGACCTTGTGGTAGGTAAAGATCTTATGATCAAAAATCAAACTGCACGGAGAATGCTTCAAAGAATCAACAATTTGGATCACATCTTTTTGAAAAATTTCCTCATGTCAAAAGAAATTTACAACAGAGGATAAAGAAAACCCATGCATTAGGGAAAAAAAGAAAGTGGACTGTCCTCAGCAAAAGGACTCCTTTCTAGAACATATAAAGAATTAAAAAACTATCAGGCCCCTAAAATACAAAGACCCAATACACAAAACACATCTCAGGTGAATATATGCTTCATAAATGAAGAGATACAAATAAATATATGAGAAAATATTCAGCATCATTAGTCCTTCAAGAGATGCCAATTAAGACAATGCTGAGATATCACCTTATGCCAGAAAGAATGGCTATCATCAAGAAATCAATCAATTCCAAATGCTGGAGAGGCTGTGGGGAAAAAAGGATCCCTTCCCCATTGTTGCTGGGACTACAGGGTGGTACAAACATTATGGAAATCAGTATGGAGATTCCTCAAAAAGCTAGGATTAGAGGTCCTATCTGAGCCAGTTATTTCATTTATAGGTATTTTTTATAAAGAACTGAAATTATCATATCACAGCAATATATGAACACCCATGTTTATAACAGCACAATTTTTCACACTTAAATCTTGGAAACAACCTAAATATGTGCATCAACTGAGGAATGGATAAAAAAGATAGGGTATTTTTACACAATGGAGTGGTTTTTTTTAAAATGTATTTAATACAGGGTTCACAGGGTCTACAGCGTCTCATTACACAGATCAGATTGTAGGGTTTGTCCTGATTTCAGCTTCCCAAGTGCTGGGATTGCCAGCATACTCTACCACACCCAGTCTCATCACCCTCTCAGCATACCAGGGCTGGGGCTGGCACAGCATGCATAAGCAGGAGCTTTAGCCCACTGAGCAATCTGGTCAGACCTACAATGGATTATTATCCATCTATAAAAAAAAAAAAAAGATAAATTTGAGTCTTACATAGATAAATAGATGCACCTAGAAACTATATTGGATCAAGGACCAGCCAAATAGATTCAAGCAGATTCAAGCACCTGCAAGCAGGCACAGAGATTGGGTGTTCAATCTCGGGGCCAGCCATATCCTCTGGGTGTGCTGAGGTGGCAACTGAGACGACATGGTGGTACACAGCTGCAATCTCAGCTCTTGGGAGGCCGTAAATAGGCGGGTCACTTTGAGTTCAATCTAGTAGTTAGACCCTGGACACCCTGTAGACCCTTCCTTAAGAACACACACACAAAAAAGGAGAAAGACTATGTTGCTAAGTGAAGCTCCTCACTAGTGTGAGACTCTAAAGATCAATTAAAATCTTAAGGGTACAATAGATACTGTGAAAGGGAAAGAATTTAATTAATGGGAAGGAAAAACTGGAACGAGCAAAAAGACAAATGAAAGAAGAGAAAAAATTATGTTTAGGTATATTAGCAGTTAATGTTTGCTTGTCTTTTGAAAGGAGCAGTTAATGTTTAATTTTTTTCTTTTAATTGTTTTGAATTTCTTATAACTTTTTGTTAATTTTTTCTTGTTTTTTTCTTTAAATGTATCTCACACATATGTATCTGGTTGCCTGAGCAACTCATTTAAAGATAGCATCATGTAGGACAGAAACTATTGTTTAATTCCTATTACTTTGGTTAAATTTTGAATTGCTTCTGATGCTGTTTTTTTAATCACTATTTTTTTAAATCAGAGAATCCTCAAATGAAAGACCTGATCCAAAAATGGTCATCTGAGATAAATACACACTTTTTAGATGAAAAAATATAAATGGAAAATGGTATATAAAATATGTTCCACATCATTCATTATTAGAGAGATGTCAGTTAAAAATGATCAGATTACATTTCCCTCCAGAGAGGAAGGCCATCCTCAGGGCTGGGGAGATAGCTCAGTTGAACAAATGCTTGCCCAGCAAGCATTCAATCTCAAGCTCTGAAAAAAAAAAAAAAGCCATCCTCAAGAAATAAACCAGGAACAAACTCTGGAAGGGCTGGTAGAAAAACTGAACCCTTCTCCCCTGTTGGTGGGAGTGTGCACTGGGGAAAACACTGGAAATCAGTGTGTAGGTTCATAAAAAGTCAAGAATTAGCAGTCACTTTTGATCTAGCTATTCCCTTTTGGGGTATCTTCCTAGAAGAACTGAAAACATCATAACCCATGCACGTGCAATACGTGTGCACCCATATTTATAACAGCATAATTAATAGTAGCTATATGTTGGAAACAAACCAAATGTCTATCAACAAAAGAGTAGATTGAGAGGTGGGTTTTTTTTTTTAATGTAATGGAGTACTACTCTGCCATAAAGAAAGATAAATTTCAGGCATTTCTAGGTAAATGTCTACAGACTGAGAATATATTAAATAAATCACAGTTGTATGCATAATACCACATTGTCTTCCTGGTGTGAGAAACTGAAAGAGTAATTAATGTCCAAAATGTATGACATTGAAAAGTGGGAAGAAATTATTCAAAAGGAAAGAGAAACTGGGATAGGGGAAAGTGGAAAGGAAGGAATGGAAAATGAAGAAAATATATTTATAAAACAAGATAGTTAAGATACTTATATAGCTAGTTTCTCTTAGCTCATCTCATTGAAAAGAAATGTTTGTGCTAAAATTGTTAGGACAATACCTTATTCCCCTATCTTGTACTCTGAATAACTACTACAAAAATAATAATATCAATGTATTAATTATTATAACTCTCCTATTAACCTGTTTGGAAGCTGTTTCATTATTTTTTTCTCTTAAATAAAAAAAAAATGAAATCAGTGAAATGTTAACCCACTGGGATAAATGAAATCAATCTCCAAATAACATGTTGTTCTCATTATATCTTTTAATGTCCCTATAGTTTGTCCTGAGCATCTCCTCTCTAAATTCAGACAACTTTTCAAGACTGTAACTCTATGTGGAAATAAATCAGGTATTTTGCTATGAAATTAACTATTATCTCACAGACACAAAACAATGTAAATACTAGTCAGTATATTATAAAATTTTTTATACCTTCTTAACTATAATTATAAACTTTCACCATCAGAATAAAATAAATATTACTGCTGGTACAACAAAGCCCTAAGACTATTTCCAAGTCTACTTTCAAAGATGTGCTTTTTAGCAATAATTTAATAAATTCAAAAGTACCAGCTAACTTCCTGAGAAATTTTTGTCATTAATAGATCCTATCTCACAATAAATTAAATGGCAGACATTTTAAACTTAAACACATGTTTTTAATAAACCTTGTGTATGTGGTGAAGCGTTTTCAAAGTAGATGAGAGATTCTAGTGATGTCATTCTTAAAACTCCTTTTAGGTAAACCAGATGGCTGAGGGTGTGGGCAATAGAATGCTGCTGAAGTGTCCACAGAGAATAGTTTAATCATCTCTAGGAATGTCACTAATACCCAACATGTGTATTCTTAAATGGGCAATTATGATGAACATGTGAATGTCTCAAAATCTATTTCAAATAGTTTTTGCTTTTTTTAAAGTAGAAAAGTTGCATAACTTTAGAAAAATGAACAATTATCTTCAAAATGTAACATTTCTGAGCATGCTTAGGTAGTGATCTTGTTACCAGAATAAGAAACCAATGACATTAAAATCAATATTATACTACACGTTAATAATACTTGGCCGCCCTACTACATGCAACACCTCTTATTCACCTTTTATGTCTAAAAATTTAATGAATTCTGCTCATGAAGTTTGGAAGTTAAAAGAAAACAAATGGAAAAGTAGAAAGTGAGAAACACAAGGCAAAAAAAGAGAAAGAACTCAAATTTCCTTGTCTACTCATAACCTTTAGAGCATAAAGCTTGGACAAATAAATCTTGGCTCTTATGCATTCCACGCATCCCTAGTCATGGAGAGAGATTAGAGACTTATATTGATGTCATGAGTCTAATTGAGGTTGGGGCTAGGGGAATCAAAGTAAATTGAATTGATCCAAAGGAGAAGAAGAAAATATACATATTCTAAATTTATTTTTTATTTATTTATTTATTTATTTATTTTGGTGGAACCAGGGATTGAACCAGGCCCTTCCGCTTGCCAGGCAAGCACTTATTCTACTGAGCCATCTCCCCAGCCCCAATATATTTTAAATTTAATGCTCTAGATTTTTATCTGTGTAATTGCATTGCAATTAATGGTTTACCCTGGAATCTACCCGGCGTGCTTCCCAGACACCTTCAACTTGCTAAAATATTAGAAGGAAAGCTATGATTTTAGAAATATATAGTTACAAGAGGTTTGATAAAGAATGTATATGTATAATTGTCAATGATTTAGAAGACTTTAATGGCATTTTAGTTAAAAATTTAAAGTTAAAATAAAATTTAATTCATACTTTCAAAGAATCAACTCAGTTTTCATTTTCTAAGTGTTATGAAATTATCTACTTATAATAAATTTTACACAATCCTCGCATTTCAATTTTCTTTAAAATGAGTTAGTTGTGTACGGGCGAGTTAAATGCTTTATACACAAGAAAAAACTGTGCTAGAACCAGTTTATTTGTCGTCATCTTCTTCACTCTCATCCTTTTCATCTTCTTCCCCCTCTTAATCCTTATACTCCTCCTCTTCTTCTTTTTCTTGCTTTTTTCAGCCTTGTTAACTCCCTTTTTTGCTGCATCAGGTTTTCCTTCAGCCTGATATGCACCAGCGTCCTTTTCATACTTTTCCTTTGATTTGTGGGCCATACTCAGAACAGAACAAGAAGAAGGCTGAAGGAGGCCTCTTCGGCGCATTGGGATCCTTGAACTTCTTTTTTGTTTCTCTTTTAGGAAGAATATCAGTTTTCATTTCTCTTTCATAATGACCACTTTTGAAATGCCTTCAGACTTTCCTTTCTCTTTAGCACACATGGTCTTCCACCTCTCTGAGCACTTCTTAGAAAACTCCGAGAAGTTAACGGAAGCATCTGGGTGCTTCTTGAGCTCCTCTGAACAGTTTGGCACAAAAGAATGCACATGATGACATCTTGCCTCTCGGGTTCCTAGGATCTCCCTTACCCATGTTTACTTGTTTTCCTCAGCAAGATACAGAGTTGCCCAGTTCCCTTCTCACTTGCCCCGGTGCTGTCTACGTGGAGTTCAATGTACTGCCTCTCCATTTAATCTTATGCAAAACTGTAAAATGATGTTTAAAACATTTCTATTGAAAAAAATTCTATCCTGAAATTCTCATAATTACCTAGATTTTTAGAACAATATTTACTTGTTCTTAGGATACTTTCACTTCTGTCGCAATAACCAAATTATGCTTCTTTAAATTACCTGGAGGAAAAAAACAATGGAAGCTTACACTACACTGGTAAGAGGATGAAGATTTTCCTGGTAAAAGAACTGCATGTAAGTCACTTGGCAAGTGCTTTGCTTCTACTTGGCCTGCAGGATGTATGTAGTAGTGGGGTTACTCTCTGCATGGAGGAGGGGCCACACTGGGACTTGTAGTTCTCTCACTAATGGGTAGAGTTAATCTAATAGAGATAGATTACTAACAAGTCATTCCAGCCTTACATCTGAAGTTACATTTTCCAACAAGTTGTGGGAGAGTTTTGTTCTTTGACTGACCTTCAAGTTTCTTTCTCAGTTGGCTACAAATTTAAGAAATGAAGAGCAGCATCACTCTGCAAAGACTCTAAAATAATGAAGTCAATGCTTTTTTATGTGTGATACTGTCTAACTGAACTGTTCATTTTAAGAAATACATGAGATATGTAATGAAATAAAAATATTAAATCAGGATGATATTCTACCTGACCTCATGTCCTACAAATATATTAAAGGTTATTTAGATAAGTCTTTAAAATCAATTATTATGAGATCCAGAACTGTCTTTATGTTTAGAGGATGTCATAAATTGACCACAAAGCTTTCTATCTTGGAGTATGTGACCTCTGAAATACATCAATTGTACATGGAAAATCTAAGACTGACTCAGGAAATTAGGATGCCAGAGGTCTATTTATGAAAGGATTCTCAGCAAAAAAAACCCAAAAAGTATAAAACATCACTGAATAATGTCTTCCCCATTGACTTTTCTTTCTGCTCCTCTACACCTGTCAGTGTATCTATACAAATTAAATGAAATCAACCCACATGAAGAATCAAGTGAAAACCTGTCAATGATTTGCATAGTCACATTCTGGCAATGCACAGTTTTCAAATTGGCATTTAAAAATGAGAATTAAGGGCAACGAATGCCTAACCTAAACAACAATGCTTGGCTCTATTAGAAGCACACTGATTTGGAAGGATGTTTTTCCAGGTAGCTCTATAGAGTGAAATCATTTCCAAAAGAAACATAAAAAATTTATTGTCATATTTAAAATGAAATTCAATAAAGATGCACATACAGTCTGGATGTGGTGGCGCACATCAGTAATCCTAGGACTCGGTCGGCAGAAGACAGGAAGATCACTTTGAGCCTGAGCTATGTAGTGAGACCCTCCACAATAAAATAAAATAAAACAAAACAAAATGATGCACATACAGTAAAGTAAGTAATAACACTAACTAATTCAGTTGATGTTTTTCTCATCCTAGAGTGTATACTATTTTTTGCTTAATCCTTATAGCTATAAAGGGCTGGCCAATTAGCTCAGCAGATTAAAATGCCTGCAATCAGGTACAGGGACTGAGGATTTGAATTTGAGAGTTTGAATCCAGGCCTGTTGTGCTGATTCTACCCCCGGGGTGCTCTGAGATGGCAATTGAGACACAGCATGGTGGTGTGCATCTGTAATCCCAGCTCTTGGGAGGATGTAAACAGGTGGATCACTATGAGTCCTATATATAGTGAGACCCGGAGCACCTTGTAGACCCTTACCTAAAATACAGGAAAAAAATGTTCATAACCCTGTATAGGAACCATAACTATTTCCTTTTATACACAGTGAATCAAGGATTAAAGTTTTGATATAAGTATCTGAAGCTTATGCACCTAGTAGGATATTGAATCCAAACTAAAATCCACAGCAGTCCCACTCCTTATCCCAAGTGTTAGAGTACTTGTACTTAATGGTACAAGTTGTATTTAAATGGTAATCAGAGCAACAACAAAGAAGAAACCCTAGCTGAAAATAATTGTGTTTGTGAAAGACCCACCATGATAGATTATAATGTGAACACAATCAAGTATGAATCAGAAAAATGTGTGTAAATTATTTAGGAAAGTTTCAGC